>VZUI01094760.1:0-178408 GCA_013401135.1 Cettia cetti
TTTTATTTTATTTTATTTTATTTTATTTTATTTTATTTTATTTTATTTTATTTTATTTTATTTTATTTTTATTTTTAAAAGGCTCTAAGGCAATCATGCTTTATGATGTCAAATCTGTATGGAAGGGGGAAAAAGTAACAGGTCCTAAATCATCAGGGCAATGCTAGAAGAAATTTATGTCCCAGAAGGGGATAAAAAACCCCATGAAAATAAAGAGTGAAGGAATTACACAATTTATTTATATACATCATTGCAGAGCTAAATACAGTGCTGGAAAGATGTAAAAATGGAGCAATACTCAGAGAGAAAAATTGACTGAACCCAGGGGAAAAAAAAGTATATCTGACACAAAGGGATTCCCTTTGCATGTGGGGCTATGTGGCTGTTGGTGTGAAAAGCCCAGAAATAGAAAAAACATCACTTTCAAAATGCTTATATTTGTGCTAATCTGTAAAACACAATATGTGAAAATCTGCTGCTTTATTTGGGGAATGAAGAAGCAATAGCAAACATTTGGTATAAATGGATACTTGCAAGTCATGAATAGTTTTTGCCTAGGACCACCACAAATCTATAAATTATTTCCCTCTAAGCTGGAAAACCTTTTCCAGATTGCTAATGATTTTCTTGAGATTTATAATTCAGGCTGGAATTTAAAATTTATAATTTTCATTCTGGATGATTATTCCTTTCTCCTCCTAAATTCAGGCAAAAGCTGGAGTTGTTTATCATAGTAAGATTGTTAGGCAGTGAAGGAGGTGTAGTGAAGATATTTTTCAATGCTTGCAGCAATGTGCAGAACTGTAAAAACCTCAGGCCATGTGGCACTACTTGAAAGTCATCAAGCATCATCTGTGCACCATAATCACACTGCAGAGCCTTCCTCTTCAGTGGAGAACTGCCCACTCAGTTAAACTGGGAATGTTTGCAAAAAAATAGAACACTTGCCTGGCACAGGCTTCCCATGGGGTCACTGCTGGCTTTGGGCACAGCCCTGCTCCGGTGTGGGGTCCTCCAGGGGCTGCAGGTGGATCTCTGCTCTGGCACCTGGAGCAGCTCCTGTCCCTCCTTCTGGCCTGGGTGTCTGCAGGGCTCTTCCTTTCACATATTCTGACTCCCCAGTCCAGCTGCTGTTACTTTTCCCCCTTCTTAATCATGCTATGCCAGAGGAACTGTCTCTGCTGCTGATGGGCTCAGCTTATCCAGTGTTGGGTTCACCTTGGAACTGGCTGACTTTGGCTCTTTTGGATATAGGGAAAGTTTCCAGCAGCTTCTCACAGAAGCCACCCCTGTAGCCCCCTGCTACCAAAACCTTGCCACACAGACCTAGCACAGAAGCAAACACCCCCAGTTGGCTGGCTGCTGCACTTGCACAAAGAAGCTTGAAGAATTTCCCAACTTCTTAAGTGAGCGACTGTTTTGCTTAATATTATTCATTCCATTTCTTTCCCCTAATTGCTTTATTAAAAGTCAAAGAGCAATGGAGTTTCTTGAGGCAACAGGAAAATCTCTCAGCGAAATCTCCCAGGATTTGCTGCTGGAAGCTGTATTTAATACTGTGATTGCTGATGTGTGATAACGGGTCAACAGCAGGGCAAGAATCAGTGAATGTGGGTCGTGGTGCAGAGGACTTGCTGCCATATGCCAGTGCTGCACATTTGGTGTCTGGGACAGCTGGCAGCAGCAGACTGGAGCAGGAATTTCATGGTGTGGATGTACCATAATATCCACTCAACCCAAAGCTCATTGGCTTGGTGAAACAAAGCCACAGCAACAAGGGCTGTTCAAAGGGACCCCGTGTTAGGCCCTCAGCAGTCATGTCTCTGTAGCACCAAGTAATGGGTTGGTTTGGACCTCTCAAAAACACAAAACATGAGGGGTTTCTTTAACTGTTAACTGCAAGTGAAGAAACACTTGGCAAGGTTTGTACAAAACACGAGTGGAGGCTAACACAGGAACCAAACTTCCCTTATTCCTTGAGGTCTCACTACCAAGGTGTAGAGTGGAGGAGCCCTTATCCTGTGAGAGCAGAACATGACAGGCTGATCAATTCTTGGCAGCAGCAACAAGAACTGCAGTGAAGATGAAGCTGACACTGAATGCTGTAATAGCACACACTATTTAAAAAAAAACCAAAACACTGAAATTTTTTTCTCCAGTTGGAACTACAGTTGAATAAGAAGTTTGTAAAGTAAAAAAAGACAAGAACTGAGGTCCATCAACCTCACCAGAGCAGCCTGCTCCAGGATATTTGGATTATGGACACTGCATAGCAGGTTCACTGTCAGCTCAGCATCCCCTCAGGCTTGATACATATATGAGCAAGTGGTCAGTGTGCAGATATCTTCTGTCATCTTTCTGATTTTGGGCATCAACTATGATCAATAGTGATGTATTGAGAGCATGTGAATTTCCCTGGGAGTGCAGACGTGTCAGATCTGAGCCCCAAATAGGATAAATTTACTCTCACAGAATTACCTGAGAAAACTTTAAACTAGGGACAGATGGAAGACGATATCAGCAAGGCCAGTTGCATAAATATCTACCAGGTCTATAACTGGGAGGGATTTATGTCTCCCATGAGATACCATGGTTTCATTATTATCAGTGCAAAACCAGTTGGCACCAGGCAGTCAAGCTTTGAACTTGACCTGCATTACACCTTTCACAGCAGAGCAGCCATAACCTTCAACCAGCAACACCTGGGCTTATAGGAAAAGGAAAAAGAACTGGGTTTAGTTCTTACCCATGGGGTAGGTCAGGTGCACTAAAGCAGATAAAAATCACCAGCCAAATAAACAAACAGATACAGGAGCAAGCAGATACAGGTGTATTTTATTTTGTATACATTTCAAGTAAACCTGTTTGCACAGCTAACACTGCAGCCTGAAGATGGTGGCAGCTGCTGATTTGGGTTCTGCTCACCAAACTGGAAGCCTTCATCCCCAAGGAAAGAAACAAAACCTCTGTGACACAGGCACAATCTCCTTGCCAACAGCACGGACAGACAGCACGGCTGTGCTGAAGGGTCTCACCCTGCTGGTCACAGCCTCGTTGCTTGGTGAGAGGCTGGATGGGGATGCAGACAGCTCCAGCCATCAGAGGAGCTCACAACAAACAGGCACATCTGTCTCCCTGGCTGAGGCTGTAAATTCTGTCATGAAATACAGATGACCTTTAGCAAATGTGTCTTCTCTGTATCCATAACGTCAGTCACAGCAAACCTCTGCTAGGTTGTGGGATCGTGTTGGTCTCCAGCTATTACAGTAATAAACATGATTAATTGCAGCTATAAAAAGCAATTTCATTCTGGCTGCTAACCCCATGAAAGAAAAAAAAATAAATAAACCAAAGAATGAACTGCAGTATGACACTTTTACATCCATATTGGTTTATCCTCTGGCTTTGGACTGTGACTCTGATGGCTTGTGATGGGAATGGCATTTGCTTTTGCATGGTCAGTGTTTGCTCTGCAGGATGGAGGTGCCACAGGTAATTTCCTTTACAAGGAGGAGGGAACTGCTGCATCTCTTCAAGACTGTTTTACCCATTAGCAAATACTGGTAACTTAAGCATTTTGTTATGTACCAGAGCAACAGGAGTCCTTTGCCAAATCATGTAAAAATCAACCTTGCAATCAGGTGATGAGCAACCTCTGATGAATGAGTGGAGTTGCATGGGCAGGGCTGAAATTAATCCTGAATTTACTTAATCTAAAACACAGGCTTTTTAGAGGAGTCTATTGCTGAAGCTCAGAGTATATAATGTCATGAATATACATCCGGTAGGAACTGCTTGGAGAACACAGCCCTGTGTAAAGTCCAGTTGTCAGAAATCTAAATTGAACATCAAACATGTTATTTGCTATTTTCTTTTCTTTGTAGCCTTTTAATCATCAGTAGAACATGATTTATCGCTTTGATCATCTTGAAGCAGTCACTTAACATAAATGATTTTACTCAAAAGTTTTTTTGATTAAGCAGAAAATGCTGTAACAATATCCAGTGGCTGAAAGCTGAGGCTTGCAAGATAAATCAAGATGCATATTTTTAACAGGCATAATTAGCTATTGGAGCAATCTGCCCAAGGATGAAGTGGCTTCTCCAATACCTATGGCCTTTAAACAACATTTGATTTTTTCTGAAGGATTTGACACTTCAATGTCCAATATTCAGAATGAAGATAGGATCTAGAAGCTAACATGTATAGGCTATGCTGAAGTAATTTCCTATGACCTATGTGTCTTTTCACTGGAAAGAGAATTTTCCCCATGCTTTTTTAATTTTTATAGTTCCATTTACCAATGGAACTATATTGCAAATCCTGTATTGCTTTCTCTTAACTTTCCAAACAAAGCTGTATTTACCATGTATTAAATTAAAGGGAAACTTCAATAGATACTTCATACAAATATTTACAGCTGCATAAATCAACTCAAAGAGAAGATTGGGTGTTTATCAGCAAGAAAACATAAGCTGTAAGAGCATGCTTTGTACCTTCATTTCTTTGTGTTTCTCTTGTAAAACATTAAGGATGTCCTAGGACGTGAAGTAATTAGGCAGATAGTTTATTACAGCCAAGTAAATGCCACACACTCCTTCCTCTCTGGACAGCTTGTAACTCACCATTTATTTCCTCACTTAAATGGGTTTATCTGCAAAAGCTGCATTGCCCTGATATGGAAGTTGTAAAAATATTTAAATATCAGAATTTATTCTGATTCTGTTTCTTTGAGTCAGGGAGTTGAAGCCAGCATTGTGCCTCCCCAGCCTGGAGCTGTGGTCTGCACACAGCCCCCAGCTCCAATGAGAGGGGTCTCACAATTTTGTCCCATCCCACACTGATCCCTTTTGTCTCTCATCTTTCTCTTGACAGTCCTGAAGGGTTTTCAGAGCCTTCAAGAATGTCACATCTCTTCACCCAAAGAGCTCAAAGTCTCTGGAAATAATTAATCATCCTTAGGGAAAGGTTTTGGGGTTTTTTCAGCAATAATTTAGTCCCAAAGACCTTTAAAAAAAAACAAAAAACCCTAAAACAAAACCTGAAAAGAAACAAAGAACTAATTCAAGGGGTTTTTCAATTTACTGTAATCTAAAACATGGTTGGGGGGTTTTTTTGGGTTTTTTGGGGTTTTTTTTTGTTTTTTGTTTTTTTTTTTTTATGTAAACTTTCCCATTTCATCCTCCCAAGTGCTTAAAAATTCAAAACCAATGTGCCAAGGTGGCTTCCTATTTTCATGCTTTCTCATGTCCCTGTTTTCAGGCTCTGCTGCCATTACCTATGGTTGTCAGCTTGTGAGCATTAAAACTCAACTCTGAGCACAGAATGACCCATTCTTCTCAGTCTATGACAACTCATGCATTACATCCCTACCGTAAAACAGCTTTATTATAACAGCTGGATTGTGGTCTTGTCTTTTTATCTCAGTCTCCTCAGGGTAATTGAGAAGTGGAGTCAATTAAGACACAGGGCTAAGATAGATGTCGAGTTTGGACCCTGTTTATATCAGAGTGACCTCACACTTCAATTATTTATCTGTGTTATCACAGTATTTAGGAGCAGCTGGCATGGAGCAGCTGCCATGCTGCTACAACACCAGGAAGACTCCTTTTTTGTGTCTTTCCTCAGTTAAAGGATTTACAGCCTGAGACAGACAGACAGACAGACAGACAGAGTGGAGGAAGCAAGAGGCAGATAAGCCATTTTCCAGCAGAGAGCTGCCAGAATTGCCAGCTGCCCTGTGTCAGCCCTGCCCCACTTCACCTGGCACTGCCTGGGCAGACCCCAAGGCACGGGGAGTCTGTGCATCCCATCTCCATCAGGCACAGCCACTTCCTCCAAAATAGTTTGATAAACTGCCACGGATTTTTTGCCAGTGGAATGAGAGCTTTGGAAATGTCAGAGCTGGAGGCTGTTGTTTCTCATTAGGAAAAACAAGGACACAGCTTCCAAAGCCTCCAATGTCCCTGTGTGCCTGAGGTGTCCCTCCTGCATCCAGGTGATGTGAGGGCTGCTCTCCACCTCCTGCCACAGACTGTGCCAGTGCCACCTCTCTGCTGCCAGGAGCAAGGGCTGTGGAGAATCAGGGAGCACCAGAAGTGCTAGGAAGAACACCTGGGGCAGACCTCCTGGGGGTCTCCATTGCTCTTCAAGCAGCAGAGAGAATGAGTAAGGCAGGGAGGATGATGAGGAAAAGCAGAGAGGATGAGGGTCTGGCTCATCCTTAACCTCAACCACGTAGCCTGAGCTGGAAAGAGCAGCCAAGCTGTGGTCTTTCCAAACCCAGACATGAACAAATCTCTGTTGGAAGTGCATTTGTTTCTCTTGTTTGATGGGGGATGGTGAGCAGAAAGCAAGTGTATAAAGTAGCATGTATATGAATATTTCTCCCCCACTCTCCAGGCAGCTGAAGTGGAACACACTAAGAATTGCTGTGTTAAAAGTCTCTGTAAAGTGTCAGTCACTGCTTGCAAAAGGTCACTGTCACTGAAGCAGTTGGTTGGATCCCCTGTGTGGTTGTGCTGCTCTGCATGGAGAGAAGTTCTAGCCACAAAAAAAGAAGGAATTGTACTTTCCAAGGGCTTTCCAATGCAGAACTGCTTGTCATTTTCCTTGTCGATACCTGCCTTTGCAATTTACTCCACACAAGATCACTGTCAGCCTCATTTTCTTTGCTTTTACATCCATGTAACTGGGAAAACAGCTTCAGTACAAAAGGCAACTGTGTAAAGACAGAGTAGAAAGGCTACTAAAGGCAAGAGCAGGCTTTGAATGGGCTCCACCTTAGAAAGCTTTCTGTCTGTATTGCTGGAATATTGCTGCATTTTTTTGTCAAAGATTTATTTTTTCCATCTTATTTATTCCACCTGAATTCTGATCAGGCTGTACTTGCTCTAATGCAAACTAATAAGGAAGATATCAGTCTCTGTAGCAGAACAATTTGGCAGTAGGGGACAGGGCAGGTTTCTCTGACAGATGCAAATATTTACACCAGACAGCAAACATGTCACAGGGTCGAGCAGCAGAGCAGCTGCCATACCAGCATAAAGCCACATAATGTTCTCTTTGGCTCCAGGTTCACATAATTGATTGAATCAGCAGATAATCAGTTACACTAAACACCCACTAAATCTTCTCTTTGTCAGTGAAGATGCAACTTCTTATTGAGAGGGGCATTTGAAGGATGAGACAAAGCTATTTCCCAGAGTCATGTGTAAACACAAATGTCATTATTTAAAATGTGCATTGCACACATTTAAACCAGCCCCTGTGGCCTATGGCACCAGCCAGGGTACTCACAGCTCGATTTTCTCCACAAATTTCATTGAAGAGAAGACAATTTTGTAGTACCAGGTTGGAAAAGGATGTTCCCAGATGAGACACCTGATCCAAACTGGCTGCCTGGGCTCCCTGTTCTCTTAATGGAAACAGGAGTGTTTAGGTCATGAACCACCTCATCCTATTTTAGCTAAATTGGGATGAGATGAGTCAGGTCCTCGAAACATCTGTTTCTCTCCTCTGGTAATATAAGGTGTTGAGACAAATAGCACACATGCAAGCACATATACTGTAGAGACTACACAGGGTCAGATGTTTTCCCTGCTCAGCATCCAAATGAGCCTCCCTAGGCACTGATAACAAAAACCCACCAAGCTGCCAGCTTTGTTCAGAATACTGAGCTTTTGTACAAATCTGTCTTCTTTCTTAACTCATTTTCCAAGTCTTCCAAGTCTCATCCCACCTGGTTGTCCAAGTTTCTGCTCTTATCTAGCCCACAATTCTGCTAAGAAATATCACCCCCATACTAAGCCCCTGAATGTATTTGATAAGCCTTCATCCTGGCTTACAGATCCCCAAGAATTCATTCCTGCCATGTCGTCCATAGCAACACTTGTTGATTTGTCAGGAGGGGAAAAAAAAAAATCTTTTTCATTGTTGTTTCTCTTTCTTGACAGCTGCCAAGCAGCAGACAACATGTGGTCCTGTGGTATGAGATTCCTAAGGCACAAAACAGTATTTAAGAGACACCTGGAAGACTTTAAAGAACCTTATAGTACACAGAAAACATATGTCAACAGCCAGTCCAGGTCTTAGTGTAATGCTGATGAATCCAGACCAGTTTATAGAATGTTGTACAGACACCTGGCTTCAGCAGTTTTGCTCTGAGCCTTTTTGGGAGATGCTTCTTCAGAAGAAGGCATTGAGTCAAATGGCACATTTGGGGTACTCTTAGACAAAGACACGGCATTTCTTCCAGCTCTGGAGCTTACTTAAATGCTGGGATTTTGTTTCACCTCCTGAAATAATTCTTCCCAAATTGTAAAAATGGAGCAGAGAAAACTCCTTCAAAACGAACAGACTCCTGGAAAGAAAGGATTGGTGAGAGGACTGTGGGATTCTTCCAGATTGGAGAAGCATGCTGAATTTTGAATGCTGATCAAGGAGATCACATCCATGCACAGCCATGCATTTGTACCCATAAACTTTTCTTTATGTTCATACATACATGCCACTCTTCTCTCCAATGTTTATTTGTCTTTGTCTGTTGAAGACAAATATTCCTCTGAAAGCCAATATCTGTGTGAGCTCAGATGGAAGGAAAGGGGCATGAAAGATTCACACTTTGCAAGTTCACAGATAACGGGAAAGTTCACAGATAACAGGGGGCCTAAAGGTTGCTTTGAACCTGTTTCTGTCTCCACAACATTTTGCCTTACCTGCAAAATCCCCTATAGTAAGAAAAATACACTGAGATCAGCTGAGGGCATTTCAACGATGCTGAGGGAAATCTGTGTTTAGAGTTTTGAGGACAGCTTTGCAGGATGCTGTTCCCCTTTAAAATACAACAGCCTGACCATTTCTGATGGCAGTTTCCTCCTTGGAGAGCTAAGGGATGAAAAGCAATCCAAACTGTGCAATCCCTTGTGGTAGTTCAGTGGGAGAGAGTGGCCGTTGATGCTGGCCCTTGTTTTCCTTTTGCTGCCTAATCATTTGAGTGTTTCCAGTAGGAACAATATTGTAAAAGGACACCATGATTAACAAAAGAAAAACCCCAGAGTTTAAACATAAATAAGTCACAAGCAAAGGAGTTTATTTCAAATTCATAGAGAGGTAAATGAAAGGGCAAAATCTGCCTTTATGCAATAGCTTCACATCTCTCTTAGGTGTAAAACCCCAATGGCTTCAATGGAATTGCAGCAGGAATAGATTTGTATCCATGTATTTGCCTTAAAGGGTTTCTCTGCCCCAAAGAAATAGTCTGTCCTTGGGGAAGTGATAACAGCTCTGATGTGCACAACGGGGGAGGGTTGGTACCTTGCTGTGTGAGTGAACCAGGTAACATGATGTGTAAAAGGTGCAGGAGAACTCTGGAAGAGGCAGATTTTCAGAGGGATGCTCCATTTCATAGGAGCATTTTGCATTCAACACCAGCTGAGAGCTACTCACTTCACCTGCCTCACTATTCCTCCTGCACCTGAAGATGAAACAAGGACACCTAAAATTGAACAGTCTGCCTAACTGAGTCTGGGGCTTAAATTATTCCAACTTCTGCTCCAGGTCTGCTCCTGGGGGAAGGCTGAGACCCCACTGGGATCACAGACCTGAAGAGAGCATCAAGTAAGGCCAGACTTCCAGTGTTTTTCCAGAACAATTTGATTGCTCACTCACTTTCGCTGTGTTGTTGCCCACCTTTCACATGCTCATTTTTTTCTGCTGGTAAGTTCTTTCACTTAACAAAGTTCTTCTTACTTGGTTTGGTTTTTCCCTTTTGGGGTGTCCAAGACACAGAAGGCAATTTGGGTTTCCAGTATCAGAACTTGATGTTTAAGGATTTGCTGAGAGCTTTTGTTGTAGTTGACCAAGGCATTTCAGGGGAAATGGTAAAGGCAAATGTCTTATGTGTATTTTGCAGCACACAGAAGCTACAGCTGGGATTTGTGTGTACAGGATCCATGCAGAGGAGAGAGCAACTCTTTCTGCAGAAGGTTTGCAAAATAAGCTGAGAAAGGTCAATTAATACTAACAAATGCTGAGAAAAAGGAAACAGCTGATATAAATTAGATAAAGACCATACAGGCATCCAATGGCAGAAACAGGACTCAAGCCCCATTCCTGCATCCTCAGCACAAGATCATCCCTTTTTCAGCAGGATCCTCAGATAAAGCATTGCTGATCTTGTAGCTCTGTCCAGAGCTGCAAGTCTAGTGACAAACCACAGAACTGCAAACAAAAAGCAATCTTCTGGTGAGTCTAGGTCTGAAGTTCATCAGATGGTATCAGATAACAGAAGGAAAAAGCTATTTCTTGCTGGGGGAAAAAAAATGTACTTTAGACTTATGGCTTTGGAAAAATAGAAACCTACTGTATAGCAGAAGGAGTATTTGGCTATTGAGTTTAGGCTCTGAATAAGTAAAATTGCCTGCCAGGAGAATTAAAGCTGGGTTGTCTTTTTCCACTTCACCTTCTAAGACTCCTCTGACTCCATTACACTGCTTGGAAAGAGGGTAAGTCATTACTTAGCTCATGATGAAAACCCCAGGTAAGAGAGGGAAAAGAATTAGAAATCTACATTTATTTCCTTACTATATTAAGGAGTAAAAGCTTTATGCAAAGTGATACATCTAAATCTGTTTGAAGAGTAAAATCAACGACAAAATGAGAGGTGAGAGGAGAGATGCCACCCAGGCAAAACAAAAAATGGTTTGCACAGTGATTACCTGGTGATAACACCACAAGCTGAATAAAATTGTTTCTGCCCCTCTAAAAAATACCTTTGTCTCCGTAAAAACATTGAACTACTTTAATGCTATTGATTTCAGCAGAAGTGCACAAGCCCACCAATTTGGAGACACTTATGTTGCTGTTAAGAGGCTTTGTTTCAAAAGCAGGAAACTGAAAAGGAGAGTAAGAAACTTTCCTGTATAGATTTATTTGGTCTGGAGATTATATTGGTGTCAAAATTTAGATTAAGTTTTTCTTATCCAAAAAAAAAGAGAGAGAAAGAGAGAGAGAGAAAGAGAGAAAAAGCAGCCAGCCAAAAGTAGTTAAAGCATTGTACAAAAAAGGTTAAACTACTACAGAATTAGGACTAAATACAGACTTCACATTAAAAAAAAATTGCATGGTCAATTCTAAAAGCATGAAGATGAAGCTTTCAAACTATGCTAATTCAAGAATGAATCTATTTTCCATCTAGATGTTCCAGTGGGAGTCTCACAGCTCCTGACCAAAATCTCTGCTGGTGTAGCAGCCACACCAACTGCTGGTTGCCTACATTTACTCACTGGAATGGGACCCTTCTGTTTAGATGAGACTTTAAAGATTGATTTCAAGAAGGAAGGTATTCCTGCTTTCCAGATGAACAGATTAGGCACCTCCCATTTTAACTCAGTCTTTTCCTTTGGCTTTGTCCTGTATCTGAAACTCCTGCAAGGAGTTTGTCCCATCAGCTGATGAGCACTTGGCAAGAGCCAAATCTATCTGTAAGAGAACAACAGCTGGGCCAGACTCCAGCACCTTTACAGAAGGAAGTTAGTGCTTAACAAGTAAGAGCATATCACTAAGACTTGGGAAAAATAAAATAAAGAATACATCCCTGAACCAAAATCTCATTTTCATCCCAAGAACTACTAAACTGTTTCATAAGATTCTCTGGCATTATACAAGAATGATTCAGAATACATCTCAGGGACACTTCCTTGCAAATAAATAAGCCAGATGAACATGCTGTGCCACACTCCAATTCATAAAGAGAACCAGAGGGCAGACTGTAAACAGGAGGAAATTGCAAGAAGTCCAATAAAATGCAATTGTGATCTCATGCCATCAGCTGGACTAGGCAAGAGGGATAAATAAAGTCACAGACTTCTTCCATATTTATGGTTCCTTATTGTTGTGGAGCTCTCCTCAGAACAAAAACGGCCCTGGAAGGGAGGCGGCCGTGCTCCTTTCGAACGGCAGTGTTTAAGAAAGGAGAACCATATGGTTTTCAGTTGGCTCAATTGTGGCAGCCAGGAAACTAATCCACAGATTTATTGGAGCTGGCATACGTAACAGAGTGGCAATGTTCTTTTCATTTGCTGCCAAGAAACCCTCAGTGGTGCAGAGCTTTACCTTGAGCAGCAATTGCTTACTGGGCATATGGGCCTTATTTCTGCAAATGGGAGTGGAAGAGAGTCAATTTGCAAATCAAATTGGAATTCTCTTCCCCCTGCTGTTCCAATTTACTATGCAGACTTTATTCATAGTTAAAGAAGCCTGGGTTTCTGCCTGTTTTGGTTTTTTTGGTTGTTTGTTTTTTTGTTTTTTTTTTTTTCTCTTGAACTTGTTCTGTTGATTCAGGACATTCAAATGGGAGGAATATGATGAGGAGAGAACAGACCATTTAAACCCTTGTCACTGACCAGACAGAAGTTATTGCACTAAGTATTTTACCTAATAACCCACTTGCTGGAAGACATCATT
Organism: Cettia cetti; assembly: GCA_013401135.1. Taxonomy (NCBI): domain Eukaryota; kingdom Metazoa; phylum Chordata; class Aves; order Passeriformes; family Sylviidae; genus Cettia; species Cettia cetti. Next base: position 12,466 of record VZUI01094760.1, read on the forward strand.
AGAGTTCATAACATCCTGATTCTTCTTGAAAAGGTCATATGGAAATGGGAAATGGCAGATCAGAGTCAGTAATCTGTCTAAAGTATATATAATCATCTGTTCGATAGGGTGGGGTTTTTTTATTTTGCTGGTGAAGCACAATTAAAAAAAAATCCCAAGTATCCTTTGGATATATTCATAGAAGGATTTTTAGAGTTCCCATGGGCTCACTTGGAAAAAGGTATCAAAAGCTTGACTTCTGAAGAGAGACACGGTGGCAGGGGGTGATTGATAGATGGACTGCCAACCCTTACAAGTGCAAATGGAAATATGATCAGGGTTTGGAATCAGCCCCGTTCACCTGGGGAACAGGAAAGGTTTCATCTGAGATCTGCAGCAAGGCACAGAGAATTTCAGGGGAGACAGATGCTACAGCAATGTTAAATGTTTCAAAGATTTCTTATCAGCCAGTCCTACAGACATAAAATTTTATATAATTTCTCTGGGAGGCTGTACCTGAAAACCTTGTTATCTCTTTTTTTCGGTAGATAGAGTGCTGTATTCTTTACTTCAGCAAAAGTAGAGAATAACAAAGGAAACTGGGAATTGTTAAGATCAGCCATCGATCATACCACAAACCCATTGTGTTCAGTGTGCTGGGTACCAGACACATCAGAGAAAGGCAGGAATGCCCATTCATTGGCAATTCTATAATACACCTCTGCCAACCTTATCTTTGAGCCCAATTTCCAAGGAGATGTGTCTAGGAACATCAGTGAATCCAGTAACAGCAAGGACCTATGAATAGAACAGCTCCATCAGCTCATGATGATAAGCAGTAGAGGTCTGCAATGAATCAGTGGAATAAATCATTATGATTTTAAAGGTTAACATTTGCCATCTTTGTCTGCAAAATGATTCCTCTGTGAAATTAAACATTGCTCTCAACAAAAAAAAATATTATTGAAGAAGTTAAATTGTCTTTTGAAGATTATGTTAAATCTGAAGATGGCATTCAAATCAATAAAATGTGAGTTCAAAGCAGTCAACAAAGACAGTCCAACCTACAGGGACTCCCATAGGTCACACAAGCCTGCTGTGACCTTATTTCAATACGCCTCTTATAAAATGGGTCAACAGCACTTCTCTTCAGCAAGTGACTCAGATATCCACAATTCCCTCCTTTCATTACTTGTTACAGGTAAAAACCCATAAATGCATCATGATCTGAACTCAGAGAAATAAAAAATTGATCATATTTATATATCATCATCATCTATATATATATATATATCTCATATATATTAACAAACAGAAAGAGGGGCTTGAGTGTTGAGGAGCTCAGTGTTCAAACAGGTGTAAAGGGGTGCTTTGACTTTTGTCTGCCAAAGCTTTATCATTCAGCATATGTAACAATACAGAACTAATTGCAGAGAAATACCCTGGGTTTCATTCTCTTCCTTGTGAAGAACTGATTTTGGGCTGACACCTCAGCAGAAGCCAGTTCCCATTTGTGTGACAGGGAGTGAGAAAGAAGAGAGATGAATTTTCATACCTGAAGAGTCTCATTACTGTGTTGAATTGCCCATAGGTAAAACTGTGTATATTTTCTGTTCTGCCTAGTAAAGAGGCAATAAAGCATATATATGCATGTACAGCAATGAAAAATTAATTACATGCAAATAATTCCCTATTTTACAGCCCTAACATATTGCTTTGGTACAGTTGGCAGTAAAAATTCCTCACTTTGAAATAAGCATCTACACACACACAAATATATTAGTCTATATATTTGCACCATTGAACTAAAGTGCCATAAAGGAAGAATTCCATCATCCAGCTCATGAAATGAATATCTCTTTGACCACATAACTGATTTTATTTGAAGAGGTATTTTTTGAAAGCAAGTATCAATAACAGTCACAACCCATGTGTGCTTGAATTTGCCTGCAATTTCTACTATGAACATTAAAAGCACTGAATGATTAAATTAAAAAAAAAATCAGCTGCCAAAACAAATCTGATTATTGTGCAGAAAAAGGGAAGAAGAAAATAGTTATATCTGTACCACATCACTGAAAAGCAGCACATGAGTAAACATTGGCCCAGAGCAGCTTTAATACCATGTCCTCACCTGAAAGAGGGAGTTCAAAATCAGTCCGATAAATCCACAATAAAAGGTGCCTCTATTGACTAGAGATAGAAGGTACAAATACTGCCACATATCCTTTGAAATTTCCTATAGGATGATGTGGACAGACAAGAAACCACCACATTCCCAAGTGTCAGTACATGAACCTTCCCCCTCAGACCCAATCAATTAGATGATTCAAAATTCAAAACCTGTTTCTACCCAAAATAAGATCACCATCTTATGGGGGTTTGCTCCCAGAGTCTCTGAGGGTCCAGCCCTTTTTAGAGTAGGCTGAAAAATAATTAGGAAGACAGCATGGTCGTGTGTGTCTTGAAAAATCAAAGGGGTTTAATAAAATAACTGAAATAGTACAAAACAAAGACTAAAGGCAAGCACAGTGAAAGGACAGATCTTTCACCTGCTACGACACCTCGAGAATGTTGTTGGTTCCTTTGTTCTGTCCCCTTTTATACTTAAAGGTTGAGGATGGGTCTACTGGAAACTTGCCAATAGAAAGGGGTACAGGTTTTGACAATGACAAGGTCCAACAGGTGTTTCTCTCCTGGCACTCAGCCAATTACAAAGAGAAAAAGGCAGAACTTTCTAGTTGAACTTCCTAAAAAGTCAAGAGGTAAACTGAAACCTTTTTCCTAATATAGAAATGCCCACTCAGGTGTGGGGGGTGCATTACGACACCATCTAATGAAAGGAAGAAATTGCCTTGCACATGCACCTGCTGAGGGTCTGGTTCACTCTGCTATAGAATAGTTTTTAAAAGAGCCTGTCCTACCCCTTCCCTGCCAACACCTGGGGTGAAGGAACAGCCCCCTTCCTTCTATATGGCACAGTAAGGAATGGCCTTTACTGCACACGCTTGGCCATTGACTCCAGGGCCAGAAGTTGGGCTTGATGATCTTGTGGGCCCTTTTCAACTCAGAACATTCCATGAATCTATGACTCTAGCAGGATTCTTGCTGCCCACACCACTCCTGTGGGTGATTCCACTCTGTCCATCAGTCACGGAGAATATTGAATTACTGGGAATGCCCTGTCCCAGTACCTGAAAATGAGGATCTGGGGCTTATATGTGGGCAGTGTCATCACATGTTTTCATCAGGACTGGACTTTAGTGAGATGAAGAGTGTGCTCAGCTCCAGCACTCCCTCTTGCATTGGTAATCACTGATCTGCAAAACCCCAGGGACTTCACATTTAAGCAGGCATGGCATTATTCCAACATACACAGCTATAAATTGTTTCTGCTAACTATTATCTTACAAACAGCTAAGCAAGAAATATTTCGTGTCAGAGGCACAAAATACATTATTTTAATTTCAATTTCAATCTTTAGTACTCTCAAAAGATGTCAGGTACTGCTCTTTGAAATGTTACAGTAAGCAGTTTGGTTTAGCAGCAAAAGGAAAAAAATGATATTTCATGTAAACAGGCCTTTTTTTACAAAGGGGCTCATGTTTCAATCTTTTAAAATTAAAGATGCTTGCAAAAAATCAAATCAAAATAAAACAAGAAAAAAAAACCACAAAAAAGCCAAACAAAACCTTAAGCTTCCAAAAGCTTTCTCTCCACTGCTTATTCCATGTTTAAAATGAAACAGCTTAGTTCTGTCCACAGGATCTGCATTTCACTCTGTCAATATAAAAAAACACTTTCTCACAGTACCCTCCAAAGATGTCTTCCACTGCTGGTTCTAATCCATAATCAAAATGAATGACAGATCACACAGCAAGAATTTTGTTTGCAAATCTCTGAAATCAGTGAATGTATCTTAACACCTCTCATCTGTATCACTTTGTCCCCAGACCTATTTGCTTGTTACAAACAGGCCTGAACACCCTGATTTAACAGATTGCTGAGCTCTCCTGCTCACTTCCCTGTTCATTAATCTTCATAAAATAATCTGGCAATGAAAATTGCTGGAGTTCTCCCTGTACTACCTGCTGCACGCTGGGCTCCCGTGAATAAATGGAGAGTATCTAATATGCGGAGAGAAAGGTTTAACTCTGTATTCTTTTATGCATTGGAATGTCTCCAGCCTCATTCCCTATGGAATGTAAAGCTCTGTATTGACTGATTTGCTATGCAGGGCACACTCAGCAGGACCAGCTGAAGGCACGTTGTGGAGGAGTTAAAACAATAAGGTAAGTTACAGGTAGCACAGTGCTCTGTGGCATAAATCAACCCCTGCCACAGGGTGAAATTCTGCTTTTTGTAGGAAATAGTTGTACTAAACACATTTCCAAAGGGATTCTCAAAAACTATTACTTTTAGGCCAATGAAAAGAGTATTTCACACAGGCTTTTGCTGCAGCAAAGGCATGTGCAGACTGCAAAGCCCCGTTTGAATGAGCTTTCAAGCTTGTTCTACGATGCATTTGGCATGCATGGAGAGTTTCACCCACAGCTTCCATAGGAAGCTCAGAAGGAATCAGATCACCCGACTTTGGGTCCCACACCTCAGAGAAGCAGAACTGCCTGTGCAAGCCCCAGAAAGATGCTCTTGAAAGGGAACCACAGTATCAGCATAGCACTCAGCAGGCTGCAAAGCTGGCCATGTCAGCTCATCAGAAGACAGGATGTTTAAGGTGGAACAACCCCAAAAATCCCACCATGTGCCTGAGAGTGTTGTCCAAAGACTTTTTGAATGCTGTCAGGCTTGGTGCTGCGACCACTTCCCTGGGGATCCTGTTCCAGTGCCCAACCACCCTCTGGGTGAAGAAGCTTTTCCTAAAATCCAGCCTAAACCTCCCGTGACCCAACTTCCTGCTGTTTCAGATCACCATGGAGAAGAGATCACTGCCTGCCTCTCTGCTTCAATTCATGAGGCTGAAATACTCAGATTAGGCCAGTAAAACATGGCAACACTAGAGATGTAGGGTATGTTCCAACAATATATTACTGCTAAAGCTGGCGTGTCTTTTGTCCTCGTTTACAGAGAGCAGTCTTCAAAGGCTAAGTCAGATACAGATTTTTTCACGGAGGAAATATTGCTCTGGGACATAAATTCTATTGACTCTCCATATTGACAGGAGGTAACAAGAGACTTGAAAAAGCACTGACTAGGAGCTCCTAGCTCAAGAGAAATTACATATTGAACTATACTGGACGTGTCCTAGATGGTAGGGAGACAAAGACAACTTGCCTGCTATCCATCAGACCACTCACACATGGAAATGGCTGTTATTTATCTTCCATTTAACTAGAAACACAACTTCAAATTCATTTTGCCCTTAAAAAGCACATAAAATGGCTGACTCTTGGCCCAAAGCTCTGTGACTGTCTGTAAAGGGAAGCCAGAGAGGCTTGTTGAGGTGGAGACAACTAAGACTGGGCAGAATAAAAAGGCAGAGACTTCTCCAAGCACTGCAAAACACAACAGCTCTGGTGCAGCATGAATGGCATGAGTGAGAAGAGCAAAAGAGAGCAGAGGGAAAAAACCAAAAGCAATCAAAACTGCCCCTTCCTTGAAAATGGAACAAAAACAAGGTTAGGTTCTTACAGCTTTTCTATGAACTGCTTTAACAGGAAATTGCTGATCAATATAAATATCACAGGAAACAGGATGGTGCTCATTGTGGAAGGTGATATAAAGTCATTCAGTTTGCTTTTGTCAACATAGATCTTACATCTGCACTCTCCTGAAATCTAGACATCCCATGGTTTTTTCATGATAAACAAAGCTGGGATTTTCCTGCTCATTCAGGGCAGATCGTAGCCCATTGATACAGGGACATTTTGCATTTCAAAGCCTTTTGCAATTTTGTTGTTGTTGTTGTTGCCTTTTAAATAGATCACAAGAAACAAATAATTATCATATTCTGAGATTATTCCCTCCCAACACTTTCTCCCACTAAAGCCCACATTTATTCTGCACCTTCTTCAGGGTACACCTCGCCTGTTTGAACAAATTTAATTAGCAAATGTCAATAAGTATAGATGTGCTCACTGCAATAATGCATAATCATTGTGATTTCCTTGGAGCATTTTTGTGCTTGGTATGAGAAGAATAAAAAGTTTTATTCTCTTAAATGTGAAGATTTTGGGAAAGACTGCATTAAAAATGGATAAATTACAAGATACATGAAAAGTTTCTTTCTAGGAATTTTTTAATGAAATTTGTCTACTTCAGTCTTGATATTCCTTTATTGTCAAGATCTTGTATATTTTACACTCAAATTAGCAGAGCATTTAGCTTCCACGGCTGTGCTGAGACCAGACCAACAACCAGCATTTTTGGAGGGACCTGCACGTGGGAGAAGTAGTTATTGTGTTTTTTCCCCCACCCCGTGAAGCAACAGAAATTCATCATGTAGAACAGAACAACAGAAATGACAGAAGGAAAGGACTTACAAAAGAAAGCAAAATCAGAGACAGACAAACTTTGAGCAGAAGAGAGATGAAACAAGAAATTTTGAAGCTAAAGGTTAGATTGGAGAGGACTCTACTTGGGGTTCAAACTGAGATGCACAGGCAAAAAGCTCCTGCACCACCACAGAGAATCCAACATAAACTGCCCAATGAAGGAAGGAGGGGAAGTCAGTGCAACATGTGAAACGTTTCTCTCTCTAGATCCAGACTCTCCTGTGCCTCTGTCTGCTGAGTAGAAAAGAGCGGTGATTTTGGAGTCCTCTGGAAACAATGGCAAGCACAGTGCATCAATCTTTGCATGAACAATTGTAGCATATTCTTGAAGAAATTTTTTTGCAACTCAGACTAGCAGAGACTATTCAACCAGATCTCAATGCCACCTCTTATGAACAGATACTGACAGAGCATCCCCCAAAAACAGAATGTCCCCACATGTCAAATAATGCACTACATTGAGGTATTAAAAATTCTTTCTTTTCATCCATTCAGCACCCATCAGAGCCTTGGAGTAGGTGGAGAAGGTTAACAGGCTGCCAGAAAGGTTTGTCCCTGGGCATGGACTAAAGAAAGTAGAGCTCCAGATGGGTGAATTTTGCGTTTGTGATGCTCTAGTAACAAAAACCCCAGCAAGTGTCTTGTCCCCAAAGCAAGGCTTGGGCATTCCATGTTCTGAGTCTGGGAGAGGAAAAAAGCAAAGGCTGAGATATGAATGATAGCTACATTTCAACAAAAGCTCTTTGATATCAAATATCACAGACCAGGGGAAATAAAATATTTTTAAAAGAGAGAAAAGGACATAGCAGGGAGGGCAGAAGAGAGCAGGGGAAGAGGTGAATTTTATGACTGAAAAGCATCTTTAAGGGACTCCCCTGACCTGCCATTTATTAGGCAGCATGAGGCAGGGCAATAGAACCTGCTCCTGCTGCTTCAACCTACACGCACTGCCCAGGGAACGCACCTCATATCAAAGGTTGTTGGCAAATGCCAAATTCCCCTTTAAGAGAGGCCACTGGGTTTCAGGAGAATATCAGCAGCATGGAGCCAGTTCAGACCCTCTCAGAGGGACCCTAATCCTCCTCCCATGGGATCTGATGCATTGTCTCCTGGACTATGGCCTGCATATTTCATCCTTGCTGCTTTAGAACAAGTATTGCAGCAGCAGCTCAGCCCTTCATTGAGCCGATGAACCTTAGAGACATTTTGTCCATTGCACAGATCAGAAAATGCTTTCTCCAGTTAAAAAAACCCCAAAAACCAGATTGATTTGGCATTAAAACTGCAAGACTTCACCCTTCAAACAACAGCCTGAAATTGCACCCCATCTGCACCTTCATCCCTGTCCTGGATTTATTGCAGTTAAGATGGTCAGAAGTGCTGCAGGTTGTGATTTGCAGAATTTTTCAGATGAAAAACTAAAAAATCCCAAATTTCTTCTCTTCACTTAATGGTAGGGACAGGGGATCAGAATATGGTCACTTTACATTCATAAAGAAATAAAAACAAAATCAGGTCTCTCCCAAGAAATGCTCCTACTATGCTGCTATTCTCTCCCATAGGTCACAGCCAAGTCTGGACTGTGTATTTATTTATTTTCCATGTTTATTACTAGTATTCCAGGAGAGCTTGTTCACTTTCAGGATTGAAAACCAGGTAAGTAGAGGAGAAACAGTTATTAAATGAAAACACAGCATTTGAGAGGTTGGCAGAAAACTTTGCTGTTTGCAAAAAAGGAAGTTGTATTTTCTGAATAAAAATTACTCATTATTCTAGTTGAATATTGTTAACTTTGGTGTTTCCTGCAATCCTGCAATCAAAGTTTTTTTTTCTCCCCAACTAAAATCCAAGATTTTTTGCTGTAGTTGACAGAGGGCTCTTGGTGAGAAATCAGCTCTTAGTTCCATAAGTAACAAGGTCAGAAGTCTTGTCAGGTGCATACCAAGAGAGTTGCATAAGATGCAAAGTACTTATGCAGCAGTATGGTAGCTGAGGACAGGAATTAAATTCTTGAAGGAGAAAAATTACACTTTGAAATTGCAGCACTGATATACTCAAGCTGTCTATAAATTAAGACACCTTCTCACAACTCACAAAGAGAACAAATCTTTTAACAAGTGTTAAAAATTAATAAGGAGAGGAGAGAAGGAGATCAAAGCTAAGGTAGATGCTTCAGAAAACTGTCAAGGCATTGACAGAAGAAATCTTTCCACTTTAGTTCATGAGAAGAGATCGGGAAAGCATTTCCCCTTTGGTGGAATGAAATGGCTTTAAATCAAATAGAAGAGAATCCAAAATGAAATGTGTATGAGGAAAGCAGTCCTTTAGTTCTCCTTCTGGGGAAAACTTGCTTGACCTGAAATCAAAAGTTGTAAACTGATGACTCACTTCCTCACCCAAACTCATAGAATTATAAAATGGTTTGGGTTGGAAGGGATGTTAAAGACCATCTATTTCCAGGCCCTCTGCCCTGGTCAGGGGCACCTTCCACTAGACCAGGCTGTTTAAAGTCCCATCCCACTTGGCCTCAAACTTTCAGGGATAGGGCATCTGCAACTGCTCTAAGAAACCTCTTCCAGTGTTTTGCCACACTGAATAAATTCTTCCTAACATCCAATCTAAATCTGTCTTCTTTCATCTTGAAGCCATTCTGCCTTGTCTATCACTGCACACCTTTGTAAACAGCCCCGCTCTCCTGTAGACCCCCTTTAGATGCTGGGAAGTGCTCTAAGTTCCCCCAAAGCCTTCTTTTCTCTAGGCTGAACAGCCCCAACTGTCTGAGTCTTTCCTCGTAATATATTATTTAAACCAAGATGCACCCACTTCCATGCAGAACATGCACTTAGAGCTGCAGAATTATCCCACCAGGATCCCATGATTTTGGAAAGAAGCTGTTCTACCTGCAGGTCCCACCATCCAGGCTCCTCAAAGCAGATTTTCATTCTGTTTATTGCAAAATAATCTTTGTGCCACGGACTGGCTGTGTGTTTGTTGTTACTCATCTTATTTGGCTCATGACACTGTTGGGTGATGTGTGACATGAACCATCCACTAACATCCCATCCCTGTTGCTGGAAAAAGTTCCCTCCATGGCAATTTTAAAGAGAGTGGTTCAGCTCAAAAATTCTTGGAGACAAGGACTGACCATAGCCACAATGTAATTTGGAAGGTCTTCAGAAACAGAGTGAGGAAGAGGGAGGAATCCTTCACACTTCAAAACTAACCTTCAATAACCCTCAGAAATATAAGGATGTGCAAAAAAACCTGGACATTGCAATTCCATGTCATGTAACACCAAACACAGGAGACATCTTGGTGACAAAGGCTTCAGACATTATATCTTGCTCAGACAGGAATTAATGCAGAGCTCAAAAACACTCACATCCCACTAATTTTCAGATGTTTGGTGTCAGTCTGAGGTTCAATAAAAGTGTCTAAGGTGCCAGTCTAAGGCATCCACGTGGGCTCACAGTGTAGCTGGAGAGAATCAGATGTCCCCATTGGGAAGTTTGTCCCATTTTTAGACAAATGTCTAAAATAGTGAATCAGTCTCTCTCTCTCAGTCTCCCTCTCCCTTAGGCAGAGTCCTCCAACAAACTCAAGTTTTAACTACAGAGAGCCTGACACTGGAAGAGAGGAATCTCACCCCACACAAATTGCTTGCCCAAGGTCACATAAGCAGCTCATTGCAAAGACCCAAATTTCGAGTTTAGCTCAGGCATTTCTTCGTCACTGTTCCCTGGCAACGAGATAGGACACAGAGCTTGCATTTCCCCCTGCAGCCTGTGCATGCACAGCTAGCAGAGACCCACGCAGCCTGTGACAAGCCTTGCAGTACACAGACAAGCCAGAGAAAGATAAGGGCAGGTCACGGAACATATCTATAATTGCTTCAAGGGGAAAAAAAAAAGTAAAAAAAAAGAAAAAAAGTTGGTTCATCTAAATCTTTCACAGCTGTCAGTACAGCAGCTAGATTTTATTTTAGGTCCATCCTGCCAACAAGTATCATTTTGATTTCTGTGAGCAGAATGAAGATAATTAAGCTTCCAAAAAACCAGTATTTGGTAAAAATAGCCATGGCTTTACTTAGCAGCGTACAGTATTTTAAAAGAAATTCTTCAGCTTCCATCTTCCAGCCAAAGGACTCTTTTTTCATTTTTTCTACCTGAGTTATAGGCTTTTCTCTATTTTGATACCACTACAGAAAAGCAAAGAACAGGGGGCTAAGCGTTGTCCAACATCTTTCAAGATGTACTGAGGAAATAATGGTTACTGTCTCTCTCCATGCAAGTACCAGAATATACTGCTCTGCCCATGTCTCTTGGACAGTTTGAAACACTCTAGTTCCACTAAACCACTTCTGATTTACACTAGCACTAAAAAGGGAGGGAGAGAGGGAAGTCAGACATCATAAATCTTTTCCCTGAATGACATTTTGAAGGGCTCGTACATCACTCTGAAACTAAGGTCTAGAATCACAATACAGATGACCTGAAGAATGGATTATATGCCCCAAAGCCTCTTCTCCTTCCCTCAGATATCATTTGCTATAGTAGAAGACATTAACTCTTCCTGCAAAGCTGGTATCAATGGACTCACAAAGGCATTTAGAAGCCAAAGTGCCATTGACTGCAAGGCTAACACCTCCAGGATATTTACTTAATACAGCCGGCTAATGTCAAAGGGACAATATTTCCATGAGTTATACAGTGATTTAACAGCCTGTTTTTCTTTGAGCTACAAGGGAATAAAGTTTCTAAATCATTTGTGAAAGCATCAGCCTTTTTCGTTCATTATTTATACTGCATAAAAGAAGTGAGTTGGCAGTCCATGATCTGGCCCTGCAAAGACACAGCTGTGAGCATGAAGAGTGATGTTCATTGTCACCCTCCCAGCAGCTCTGCCAGGGTCCCTGAGCAAGGGACAAGACAAAGCTGTGTTTTACTCAGTGCAGGATATCCCCTTTTCCCATTGTGTTGGAGGCAGAGTAATAAAACAGGTGTAATTCCAGCTTGCCCTAGCACATGCTTTTTCATACAATATCAGGGTTTCTGCCCATTTACCACACACACCTTCCCTGCAGCTGGCAGCTCATACTGAGCAGAAAGTGAAGGCAACACCTCAGCAAAGTGAATTCTCCAGATCTCCATTCTCCAGCTTGAGACACTTGTGTGAGTCCCACTGGGCTGCAGTAAAGATGTTGAGCATCTCACTCAGAATCACACTCAGCAGCACTGTTAGACTCCAGGTTTGAATATGCTCGGGGCAGAATTCAAAGTGTTCTTTATGCTGAGCCTTTGGCATCCAGACAGGTCATATGGATACTATTATGGAAAAACAGAAATATGCAGAACTTCTTTCAACAGAAGACAATATAAAATAGTGCAGTAATAATGTCCCATTTTAATGAGTTAATGGTGGAGAAGGAGCTTCCAGTCTGGTAATCTTATCAATGACAGGATCTATGTCACCTAAGATTACAATCCAGAGCACAGGGCTGAGCATCTAATTGTCTGAGATTACCATCATGGTCTTTGAAGTCTGGTCAACAGAGTTTAGGGTGCAACTCATCTAGTCACACCTTGGTTGCACAGATGAGAGTCTGTATTTGAAAAGCTCTATTTCCATTATAAAGGGATCCTAGGCTCACTTAGGATTCTATCAGTACTGCAGTATTTCAGACAATTCCCAACCAAGTGTTCCAAACAGCTAAAGATAGATTTACTACTTTGTAAAGAAAAGAATTAGACTTATGCAACTTGATTGGCCCAATGTACTATCAAGGTGAGGAAAATGTTAAGTCCTCAACCACAGCAGACCTCAACTACATAAGCACAAATGGCTTAAATGCCAGGAAAATCCTCCAGCTCACAAATACCTCACCATGACCACCAGACAGCACAGCAATATATCCCTACACAAGCACTGAAACCTGTGGGGTTGAAATGAGGCTGGAAGTATCCATTATCCCTGAGTCAGACAGGAGGCTGACACACTATACCTGACCAGCTGTCATATGCAAACTCAGGGGTTTTATCAAGTGATGGTGATAAAACCACTGATGTGCTGGTGACAACTTTATTGGTCCTTTAAATTGCATTAGCCATTACCCAACTGAAATATAAAAGCTAACAGTTTCAGCTCCAACACAGCACACCATGATATGATAATTCAGAGACTGAAAGCATAACTAATTATAGACTGAATTTTACAGCAGATACATTGGCTTGAGACAATATTTCAAGGTAGGTGTGGGTAGTTACAAAATACTTCCAGAAACCTGAACAAAGACTTTTGCAGAGGATTATAAAACTAAGTCTTTGAAGAGCAGAAGTAGCATGTTAGCTGTGCCCTGTCCTCAAACCATATTACAACCTTGTCACTTTCCTAGCAATGGATTAAAGTGCTTTGTCCTGGAATCCTATTAGTGGCTCACACCAACGCAACACAAATTCTGTGTCTTGGAGGTGCAGTGGTGCAACACTGTCCTGCTTGTAGCATTGGCAGATTTGGCAGGAAAAAAAATGGTTTAAAAACTACAATGAAGTTAGAACAGCTCAGCACAATTTTTAAAGCATGTGGCCTGCTACATGTTTTCCTGCCACATGTTTTCTTGTTACTAATTGCCTCTGTTTTCAAAGCTAATAAACACACACACATCTGAAATTGTTAATAATGCCAAGAGAGAGAACAGTGAAGGTAACTTGTACATGTTCACCAAGGCTGGGTTGTGTTGGACACAAGCTGTATCCATTCTACCCAGAGACAGGTGAGCATTCAGCTGCCCTGCTCTAGTGGAGGACTAAGTCTTAGAAATGTCACTTCATCCACTGCTTTTTGTCTTAGGTGTAAATTGCATCCTTTTTCCCCATAGTCCATCATTTCCCACATCACTCACTCCTACATAGAGTAGAATGAGAAAACACTAGAAAAGCTGCCTTTATTCCCTAAGTCTAACCTGTGGCAGATCCCCTGTGTGGTTGCACAGAACCAGGATACAATCTTGTCCTGAGTTATTACAAGGATTTAGAGATGTGCATCAATACTGATCTGTCAGAATGGTTCTGTTACCTTGCCCTGGCCCCAAGGAGGCAAACTTAAGCCTCAGTCCAGACTGCAAGGCAAGGCTGGCACAGAAATGCACATCTAGAACAGAAGTGCCTGGGCAAATGGAAATTAGAGCTAGTTAACTCTTACCTTGTAAGATGCCCTCAAAGTTTGCAGATTTATGGTTAAGAGAAAATCTGAGGTTTCTCAATTCCTCTTTTACCAGACAATAACTCTCTGAACACAGCCCATGTGCACACACACAGGGATGCAGATTCATTTGAGCTGCCCTTTAGAACTTTACAGCTGCTTCTCCAGAGATGCAGAGGCGTCTCTCTGGTCCTGGGTCACAGCCACCTGACAAAAATGAATGAACACCTTGGATATCTTAAGGCATCTCAAGTGGGTCTGGATGCCTGTGACCAGATTGCTGATTCTCACTCACTGCACATTAATCATACCATCAGTGGGGTTCAGTTCTGACTACAGAAGTTGCCTCCTGCTTGGAGCATCTCTCATCTCATCTCCATCTCCACTGTCCAAATCCCCACAGCTGGTGGCAACATAAAGCTGTGCTGCACATGCAGCTGTCCTAATGGAGTGTCTGGAATTGTGAGCTGCCTCTTAGAATACATGTGCCCCTCAGTCTCAGTGACTTAAAGGGATCTCTGACAATTAATCTTTCCATTTTCTTTAAACTTTTGTATTCTGCAGAAGCAGATATACTTTGAGATTGGCCTAACATGCAGTCTTTTTTTGCCCCAGTTGCTTACACTCTCTTTAAATAACATTAAATCTAATGCAAACCAGGGGTGCATCCAGGTGGTCTGAGACATTTTTGCTTACAGAACTGTTGAAATCAATCCATACATTGCAGCTGCTGCACAGCTTGTGTAGTGCATCTGCACTGGGCTGGCAGCTCACCTGACCATGCACATCAAGAGTCACAGGCACATCCACCTACAAACCCAAACCAGACCCTTCTTCCAAGAGTGCCTCAAGAGGAACAGAAGGGTGAAGTCCTTCATATCTCAGCATGTCAATTCTTCCAAAACAGGCTAGACTTTTTCCTCTACTAAAGAAAACCAGCACCTTTCCTTTGGCAAAATGGAGCATCTTGCTGGCTGTCACTAAAATATGCATCTTACTGAATTTGCCTATGAATCCTAACTTCTTTGAGAGTTTCTATACAAAAACCCTGCTTAAAAACACTGAAGAAATGTTATTCTGCATTCCTTGTTTGCGCTGCTGGTATTAGTCCTCTGATTTGTATTTGCCTAGACAGATTTAAAAAAAAAAAAAAAGACACAAGAATCATGTCAATCCTGATGGTGTTTTCTATCTGCAGACACCCTGATTACTATTTAATTTTAGCCAGAAAATAGTTTATACTTTACCTTTCTCAGTACATTGTGAAAGAGTCAAAGCAGGCAATCTTTTGTAACTTGGCTGTCTGCCATGACAACTTTCCCAATCCAGTTTCCTTTTATTAATATTTATTGTTGCAGTTTTTTAGCCTTTTCACAGCAAAATATAGTATTACAAAGAGATTGAAAGTGTCATAAGAGACAAAGGAAACATTATGAAGTGCAAAACATCTCTGAATTTCCAAGCAAAATTCTGTATCATACATAGCACAAAACTGATGTAGTTGCATTTCTCAAGTAATAGCATCAGTCCTTTAAGTCCCAAGTGTCATCTTTTTATTTCAGCTGTAGAATATTGTTTGTAGAGGTTCTAAGGAAGACTATCTGGGGATAAACCTTTCCTCTGTTTGTCTGATAATGTAAACTTCAAATAGGCTGGACCTAACTGAATCATCAAGATCTGCTGATCAGTCTTGTTGAGCTTTTTCTCTACTTTTAAAAATTCACATTCTTTATCTCAATGAAATTTCTTCTCTTTCAAATTATTCATTGAGCCATCATCTTTGTATGAACATACTCACAAACCAGTAGCCAGGTTCCCTGTAAACCAGAGACATGATGAAGTCTGAGGACACATTTTGGACAGATGACATCTTTATGACCAGAAAATTCTGGAGTTACCAGTCAGACATTGGATTGCCTACATTATTTATAAGGCCAAACTGCATTGCTGTACTGATGCTGAGCCTTGTACTCCAGCAAGAAATGCTAGAACTGAGAGAGTGCTGCAAGTGCAAGTTCCTGTAGGATCATACCTCCACAAAAACCTGTCAGGAAGAGATCAAGAACTGAGCCCAGACATCAACAAGGTTGGATCCATCTCTTTTGGCTTTAACCCAGAACCCTACATTCTCTTTATGGTGAATGAAAGGGAAGTGGATACTTCAAAGCCACAATCTGTCCAGTTTTAGTTACTTTCTCCAAAACAGTTCTGTGCCCTGGACACAGCAATTTTCCTTTTATGACTTTCACTGGAAAGCAGATGACCAGACCAGATGAATTCATCCCTGTGAACAACTTCCCTACACAGAGTCAAGTGATGTTTCATTGTCTGAAAAAGCAATTGAAGGGGGGGAAAAAAAAATTTCCCCCCCTTGTCACAAGTTCTGAGGAACTTTTTCTATGTCAGAGGCTTGGCATCTTGTCTTTCATGCTCCTAGGGTGTCTGGTTGCAAGGATGGGTAGCAAAGGTAATTCACACCATTAATTTGTAGGTGGAAAACTTGCTCCAGGAATGAGTTTTTTGGAGGTGGGCAATGGCTGTGCTGATCTTGTAACATGAATAAATAATAAAAATCTGTGACAACCACGCAGTAAAATTCAGGACAGGAGTTCATGACTAAATGTGCATGTTTATTGTTTACTCTAAGTTATAATTCTGTTTAAAAATTAAAGTCTATCTCATTAGCTGGTAAATCACATATCATTTCCACCTAATTTATGAGTCCTGAGGTGTTTGGACAGGGCTTAACGTGACCAAAAAAATGCAGTATGCAACATCCTTTCATTTGCTTTTGGTGTGGTACATGAAATAGTCTCTTTATTTTAGAAAGCTTTTTCTTCATGAATCAACATCATTAGCAATCAAAGAAACAGCTATGAGCATTAAATGCAAATGTTTGAACTTCTATAATTTGCATATCATTAATAAGCAGGCTGGCATAGAATGGTCATAAAGTTGACTTTGAAAGTTCCCACTGCTGTTATAGCCTGAGTCATGGTAGTAACAGTGAGAGCCTCAATTCCAACTAATTAATGGTTTTAGGGAGCCAGGAGTCCCATCTTCCATGGTGAGTGGCAGCCTGGAGCACATTCATTGTGGAATAAACCTCTGCTTACACAAGTCTTTCTTGGTAAGGAGGCAGAGTTTGAATCCAGTCCAGCAAGATCTCCCTTTTTTGGCTTTATGTTCATCTTTGTGCATGGGTCAGTTACCTTTATTTCTCCTCTCTCTCATCATTGAAATGGTGGCCTGCCAAAACACCTGGAGATGCAAAGTGGTCCTGCAAAAGGACATTGAGCCCTTTGACAAAACCATGAATATTCTGAGAAGTAAAGGAGACTGCCCAAGGGCATAGAGAAAATACATGCAGTACTTGAAAACACGTCCTCAAAAATCAAGTCTAGTATCCAGAAGCTTAAAAAGCAAAGAGTAAGATTGGGGAGCTGTCATTGAATTATTGGTATATTGCCTTGGGGAAGCCAAAGTGAAATACCCCAAAGAATGCAGAGACAGAGGCAAAAAAATCAAGCATCAGATCAGATAAAGCTGGTTACCTTGGCTAGTCAGGTTTGCTATGTGTAAACTTCAAGATCTGGATGGTCATTTTCATCATCTCAGGGAGTGGCAATAATCAGCACCCTTATACGAACCAAACTGACAACTGGGAAAAATAACTCTGAGCTCTTTGATTAAAAATAATCATTAGTGCAGAGGTGAAAGGCTTCAGCAGGTGGGGAGGGCTGATGACTCAGAGAGCACAGAGGAGAAGGCCAAGGGAGACAAATGCAGAGCAGCCTCTCCCTGCTCTCCCAGCAGGAGCAGCGGGGACATGGCTGTGGCTCACAGGCAAGCTCAGTAACTCTGCCAAATATTGCAATCTATAGCTCACTGACCCCAAATGATTACTGCACTCCTCTCATGCGTTCAGTAATTTTCTGTCCTGATTCAGCAGGATTCAAGTGGGCAACATGAAAGAAACTAAACTCTTTAGCCCTTGGTGGAAAAAAGGAACAAAAAAGTGTAATCACAGCCTCCTGGTTCCCCTCTGTACTTTCTAATGTAGTGTTGGAGAATTTGTTCTAAAGCCTCCTTCAGATCCAGCCACAAGTGTATCCATATCACTGGTGCATCGTAAAATGGCCTCATCATTAAAAGAGGAATTTTGAGGCAACATCCAAACAAAACTTTAGACTTGTGCCCCAGCTCAGAAAGGTGCTGAGCCCTTAGGACACTCTGGTGCTCCCACAGTTTGCAGAAGCCCTAAAATCTCTGCTGTAGTCAAGCAATTATTATGACATTAAAACAAAGACTTTTCTTCAAAGACAATAAACCCACAAAAGAACCAGGAGTCGCAGGAATCTGTACAGGAA
This sequence comes from Cettia cetti, assembly GCA_013401135.1. Lineage (NCBI taxonomy): Eukaryota > Metazoa > Chordata > Aves > Passeriformes > Sylviidae > Cettia > Cettia cetti. The sequence continues at coordinate 30,524 of VZUI01094760.1, forward strand.
AAAATTTTGCTGTTTTAAAACCTCTGCCTCTTGTTCTATGACTACATGTTCTTGTAAGAAGTTCCTCTCCAGGTCTTTTGTAGGCTCCAAAATTTATGACTTGATTTAATTTATTTCAATCAATAAATTGTCCTTAACCTATAGGTTTTCTCACTTTCACCCTTCCAATTCACTATCCAGTCCCACTGGGAAGAAGTGAGTGAGTGGCTGTGTGGGGTTGAGTTGTTGGCTGGGGTTAAACCACGACAATCCTCTAGGCTTGCTGGTCTTCCCATCTGTTCCTGCCTGATCCCATAGGTACTATTCAGCTGGCAGGCTACAACCACCACCATCCTCAAGCCAGCCCCTCAGTTTAGCCCAAGGCCAGGAAGCGACAGTGAACAGATTTTTAATTGTTCAAATATTCCCTGCATGAAGCAAAGTTTAATATAAATATTTCATACAGGCAATTTTCAAGTATGTCACTACTCTTCACTGAATCTGCTCTATCCAGAAAGTGTCACCTATGCTGGCCACCAGAAATTATGAAAATAATACTGGTCTCTTCCTGACACAAGGTTGATGGTTTATTTGCAGTTTAATATTATCTCCCATTTTCACTGCAGGCAGCACCATTCTCTCCTGTTAAGGCTGCAAACCAGATGAGTTTTAACTCTGTTCAGCTACACAAACACATGCACATGTCCCTCCAGTAGTCAGCAACAAAAGCAAAACAGGATCAACTTTTATAAGCATCAAACGTAGCCTGCATACCCAAGGTACATAAAAATGTTTGGCACAGTTCAAAAATTTATAGCAACCCTTCTAGTGTGAGATGCATCACAGCAAAATCTTGATTTGACTAAGTGTTTGATATTCTCGTGCAGCCATTACTGCTAACAGGATTCATAAGTCACATTCCTTTAACATATGCAACTTTAAAGGGGACCATTCACTTTGTATTTAAATCTTCCCATAAATTTCCCCAGAGGAAAACTTGCAATGGAGCAGTCATCCTTACCAGCCAAGGGAGACAAATGTCCAATTTACAGGGATCTAAAAGATTTGGACTCAAGGATGAAAAGGAAATAATAATTTTTTTACTATATCTGCAAAGTTTCTGTTAGAATAAAGTTCCTGCCTCTAGCAAGAGCCCAGGTGCCACAGGTGTGCAAACACAGCAGCAGGAGGTACATAATTGTGGGTGAGGGAAAAAGGTTTAGATTATCCCAGCTGATTATTGGGATGTGGAAGGGAGATAGCAGTGAATTCCATTGCTAGGAGCAAATCCACCTATCACTGTCAGTGATGCCTCATCCTCTGCTAAAAACTTAGGTATCCCTTAAAAATATGACATTTCTGGGTTTTTGCGATAGTTTCACAGAGAGCACAATGGGGAATGATAAGACCACCTTAACTGAAGCAGCTGGAGTTACTGCTCTTCAGCTGACACCCAGGAGTTAAATTTCATCTGCTGCAAAGCAAAGGAAAATCAATTCACACAGAGTGTTGAAGAAGAGCATTGAGAGCAGAAGGGGAGGGTCCACATGGCCAGAGACTGCATCTCAGCTGGGGTGAAGGTAACACCTAACTGGCCTGATCCCTTGGATGCCAAAGATCATCCCACAGAATCCTGTTCCAATTCCCTGCAAGCTTAATTTTCAGCTACAGTTATCTTGACTTCTGTCCTGTGAAGGATTTTCTCCCCCACAACTTGAGGAGATTATTTTTAAGAAAGACAGGGACCAGCTAGGACAAGTGAGCCATCGATTTCTACTTCTCACCAAAGCCCTCCAAACTCCTAAGGGAAAACTCCTAAGGGAAACCTTCCCCAAAACTGGGGAACAGAATGTTAATGTATAGAAGTGAAAATAAAATGTGTTTCAGCTGTGGCCTGTGTCTTGAGACATGTTGCATTAGGTTTTAGATGCAAATACTGACAAAACCCAACCTAACCCAAAGAGGGATTTAAAGATCTAATAGTACCTCTCTTGTACTCACCAATTTAGAACTCAGTACAGCTTGTACTTGATGCTTACCAGCAGGACACCTTCAGATAATTTGATTCTGGCAATAAGACAACCCTTTTTCTAATCATTGCAGACTCCCCCACCAGATGTTATGCTCTGGGAGCCCTCGCTGTGGTTTCTCACGATGTGGTGCTTTGTACACTCTGCAGCTCATATCTGCCATGCACAGCTCCACATGACAAAAATTAAGACACTTTATGTGAAGCTTTGAACACTTCTCTGAGGGGAAGCTGCCTTCTTATTTAGACTGACAGGACCAGAATTGAATTGAACTCTAGCAGAAGTGGTTTGGAGGAGAGAAAACTTGTTTTTTCCCACAAGGAGGTCCTTCCAGCCCACTGCCTGGGGGAACAAGGTACTAATCCCCCGGCGTGGCTCACATATTTTTGGAGGTCCAATGGGAATCACAACCTGCAGTTGGTTAGCACACAAAATAAACTCAGTGCTGCAGAGGGCCAAAAAAACTTTAAAGGCTTCCAGTGAATGTGTGTTGTCACTCACATATGATGTCTTCATAGGAATGAGGAGTCACCAGAGCTGCTGATGGGCGGCTGCTCTTGGGAGAGCTGGTAGGGTGCCATTAACCTGCCAAACATCCCCACACACACTGCTTTGTGTGAGATTTTGCTCCCAAAGACAGAAATCACCATCATTAGCTCTCCTAAGCTGTAGGGATGTGAGCTCCCAGGAGGGCCCCATATCGAGGTCTCCCAGAGCACATCCCCCTCTCCTGCCAGGACCACAGGGAAAGGAAGGATCCACAAGGCAAATCTTTCTGCTTTCCCTAAGTCTCCTGGTTTGGGAAGGACACAGGTGGGTGACTTCCACAGAAGTCCTGTGTTCTACAGCCCTGCACCAAGGATGAGTTCTCCTCTTTTCCTACCACCTGTCCTATATAAACACAAACACGCTGCAGGAACTGCAACCAGCACCCCCCTGAATTCCCATTCCCAAACAGTACTGCAGCTCTCTCCTCCACTGCTATAGTCTCTTAGTTCTTCATGCTACTGAAAAGAAAGCAATTCTGTATATTCAAGTAATTTTTGGAAATGGCAAACCTGGTAAGTAATCAGTGAAGTTTAATTTCGATGTTTTGATTTGAATAAAAGCTTATTTTTTTTCTTTGGAGTTTCATTTTGAAGCATGCAAATTAAACAGTGATAGAATACTCATTTTGTTGACACTATGTGTTAACAGGAACTGAGCACTTCAGCCAGCCAGTGACTAATATGCAGAACCAATTTCTCTATGGCTGATTTCCTTATATGTAGTACAGTGCAATTAAGAGAATAAGCCACACTTCATCCAAGAGGGTAGCAGCAAGACAGTGGTACTGCTGAGTTAGCACAGGGAGGTGCTCAACCTACTGTTCACAAGATCAGGGATCCCAGTTTCATGCTGCTTCAGTATCTCAGCAAGTTTCAGCTCTTTTTATCTACAGTCCGGTCCACTCTGCATACCCTTCTCTATCATAGTGTCTCCTAATTTCTTGTGTGCTTAACTCAAGCACTGCCCTACATCTGCTCTGAGCCTGCAACCTCCCCTTCAGGAGTGAACTTCTCAGTAGGTATAAACCAAACCTGAAGAAGAATCTTCATGCAATAAACATAGCCAAAACTTGTTACACGAATGAGAGAAACATACTGGAAATAAAGTTTTAAAATAAAGTCCTCAAGAACACAAGGGCAACACACTGAAATTGTCTTGCCTTCACGTCTTGTCATCTCTCCATAATGAAGAGTGCAGTTAGACCTAAACAGGAAGAAACATGGGTAAAATTATCCACACATCATGCTGTAGCTGTATTTCTATTTGTGTTTATTCCAGAGCACCAATCACAGCTGTGGCTAAATGACTCGTGGAGAGAAGCAGTTCCTTGCCCTGCTGCAAATGTTCAACAGCATTAATATAGATTCTCCTGCATTATCTCTCTGGTTCTCTTTAACTTGGTGGATTCTTGCAGACAGCCACAGAAATATGAAAGAAAACTTGAACAGAACCAGACTGATCTGCAATGCATTGCACCTCATTTCCTTGGATTTGACTCCACCTCTCCTCCCCAAACCATCCTCTGCATCCCCTGGGCTTTCCTTCGGCTGCACCCTCAGCCCCTGGCTTGGTCCTTTGCTCAGGCTGCCACAGGAGTGACCATCAGCATGATGTCCTTTATCTACTCTGAAATATGAGAGCAAATGTTCAGCCTTGGGAAAACACAAGGGATCCTTCTGGATTACACTGAGTACAGCCAATACCTCACAAAAAGGGAACTAGTTGCACCAAAATGGGCCTTGGTTTCTCTGGGTGTCCAGAGAGCTGACTCTTCCTGGGAGCCACACACAGTCTTAAGAACAGATCACTCAAAATGTCACTTGCAACAAAGCCAGATTCAGGTTCTATACCATCAATTTTTCTTCCCTTTGAAGTCAAATGCAAAGCCCTGGACAATCACTGCCACTTCACAGTGAGTTTAACTAATGTGCTCAAAAGCCACTGTTGTCAAAAGGAAAGGCAGCAATATAAAATACAGCCACTAACCTCCTGCCACTGAGGTGACTGGTCACATTTTGCTTTTATTTCAGTGTGAGCAGATTCAGGTCTAGAGTATTCTCAGAAGAAGAACCTTAGAAACCAGTCATAGAGTAAAATTAAAACCTGCTGATTGGTCAGGATTTTAGTGATTGAATTTTGAACTGGAAAGACAGTACATAAAAAAAAAAAAAAAAAAAAAAAAAAAGAAAAAAAAAAAAAAAAAAAAAGAAAGAAAAGAAATAGTACATACCTCTGTTTTCACGTCTGCTCAGAATTCACTGCTGTGGTTTCAAATCTGTTTTTTATTAAGTAGTCTTTGCCCTAGAGAAAATAGCTCTTTTGATGTTACAGTTGACCTTTTGGTATTACTCTACATAAAATTTTTCCCCTGAAGAAGGTTTATATGTCTGCAAAAAAGGAGGGAAAAATGAAACAACTCTTTTTTTTTTATTATTACTAGCTACAACCTGCATTGGAATCAGTATACCAAGGTAACCAGATTTTGCATCAGCATTTTACATTTTCCCAACAAGCTCTCCTATATCAAAACATGATCCTATGGGAATAAGCCATTCCTTTTGAAAATTTGTTTTTTACTTACTCACTAGATTTCTGTAGGATTTTAGCTCAGCTATCTGCAAATTATCTTTAAATGAATCCAGCTCATGAGTATTGAGGATGGTAGCGATATTTGTTAGGAACACGTGAGGAGGAAAATTCTCACATGGGTATTCAGGATCATACTGTATAAACAATTACAGCATTCAATGTCTGCAGAAAATCAAGAGGCAAATCAGCAGTGAATATCAATTATACATCTGCTGCATCGCAGAGGCAGATGGCACTTTAATTGTACACCCGAAACATTATGGACAATTTTCCCCAACCCAGCCTCATTGAAAGAGTGGCTTTAGCACCTAAAAATATCAAGAGAGGGTATGTGTGCAATGACTCATCTAAGAACTCATTTCAGTTTGAAGATAAATATTCCACCAGTAAACCAATAACAGTCTTCAAGATGCATAGCTCATATGCAGTAAACGTGCTGTCTTGATCTAGGTGAAAACTTTTATTGATGAAAAGCAATGGGGCCACTGAACAGCTCACACCACTCAGCTCGGAGTGTGAAATTGTCAAAGAGTCTGAAGATCAATGAGACAAATTCTTTTGATTGCATCTGTAGAAATTGGAAATGTCATGGAGATAAGTAGAATAATATAGATTTACACTCTATTCCATGCTTGATCTTAAGAGCAGAAAACTCAAATCCTTCTCCCTCAGACAGGAGTAGTTTTGTGCAATGAGAGAAGTTTTATGGAACTTAAACAGACTCAGCTACAGCTACTGACCATGGAAAATCAATTGACACCAGCCTGCATATGAAAGAGTGACACTGACTACTCAGAGACTGATGTGCTAATGCCCAAATACCAAATGTGTTGTGAATGCTTATTTAATTAAAGATTATTAAAAATTAAAACTGACTCTCATAAGAGATTACTATATTATTCAATTTACAAAAGCTTTGGCAATTAATCCACCCCTGCTTTATTATAGTCAGTGATGCAGATTTCAAATACGATTTTTTTCCTTACTCCCATCATGTACAAAATTTCTGGGTTTTTCAATTTGTCTGCATGGTTATACAGTCTTAAAATATTCAGTAACTCTGCAATCAGTTTACATTTCATCATGCCAGTGGATAGCACTCATTTCCTCCTCTCTCCCCCAAATATATTCATGGTTAGCCACAGCAGACACATTTTATTTGCAACAAGAGCATGTATGCATTTTCTTTGAAGAGGTTTAGGAAGCTAATCTTAAAACCTGTATTTGGAAGGTGTAATTCCTAAACAGAATCAAAACCAAACAGGAACATTCTAAACAGGATCCATGTCCAGGAAACCAGATGCCTCTGGACCTTGCAGCTAAGGTTTAATTCCTATTAGTGCATCAAAGCTTTCACAGAAACTTCACATAGATGATTCTTTATTTAGATCTTCAAATTTAAGTGGGACATCCAAAATTCAGAAACTCCCTAAACTGACCTAAGCCCTGCCTGCCCAAAGAAGTCTGGTAGAACAGCTTTGATGGAAGAATAGTTCAAAACATTCCCACAATATAAAAACATTTGTTTTTGGAACCAATGTAAGCAACATGGTTAGTTTATTATTTCTTCCAAGACAGTGAATGATATTAGATCCAGAGGAAGAGAGTTGAGTATGGTCATTCCATCAGCAGGGGACTCTGAACAAGTAAGTCTTTGCTTATATAAGGATGGCACAGCATGTAACAAAAGAAGTTTCTGTATTGATCAAGAGGGCAAAATATCTCTCTTAATATAATTATATATTATAATTATATATATATAAATATGTATATATAAATAAAAAATATATATTTAATTCCTGACCAAAATTTCAAAGTGGGGAAGAAAAAAATGGAACACTGCTAGGAACATCAGCAGATAACAAAACTTCCCCATCCTTTTTCTTTTGCCATCACTGTATCTTCTGCAGTCTGTAATTTTGTCTATTTAGAGCTGAAGTGCTTCCTCACAACGTCATTACAGCCAGCAGTCTCATAATATTGATTCAAGGACTTTGGTTTGTGTAAAATACTTCCCCCTTTTAAACACACGATTGGAGGAAACAGCATTCAACATAAAATGTTTTAACTTTTTGAAGTCAGTTAATAGGTGCTATTGTTACTAATATCTTGTTAAAGCAAACTACCAAAAAATGTTTCTCGTTATTTTTTTATTCCATTAGCACTTTGTCTTGAACAACAACAACAACAAAAAGCAATTTTCAACTACACCGGGGGAGGAAATAAATTAATCCTCACAACTGTGGTTTTTTAACTACAGTTTTTAGTAGCAATATCATCCTGCTGCTCTGGGGACTCTGACCTACAGGGCAGTTTGAGGGACAGCACAAACACAAATCTCCCCATATTTCTTTGTTGATCTGGGAGTTGGAAGGCCTTCCAGAGATGACAGGATAAGCAAAAGAAAGGCTAGCTTACATGAGAAGGCTGATTTTGGTCCATCACCAAAACCTTGGAAACCCAATTCAAAGCAGAAATACCAGGACACAGACACCACTGGTTCCACGTGGTGTAACAACTTCCCCATTTGCCCCACAGCCACCCACCCAGAGTCTGTGCCTTGCTGCTGAAGAAGCCAACACAAGGGATCTGTTGGTTTTTCACTCGGTCATTGTCCATCCCCCTGGGACTGACAGCACAAACCTGTGACAGTCTTTTGGGAGGGCCAACATTTCAGGCCACATAAAGCTAAATGAGCAACCTCTCAAACACTCCAATTAAATTATTTCGGTTTTTATGAAAGTGGGCAAACTCTAACCCCCTGAAAATGAATGTAAATGCAGACTAATTAGGAACAGCCTTTGCACCCAAATCTCTGAAATGAGACCAGAACAGGGAAAATGGGTTCTTGAAAAGCTCATGCCAAGTCTTTTCTATTACAATAGCTTATATAGCAGCTGTAATAATGACCTTCACTAGACATTTCCTTGAGTACTAACGACCTGGGGTTAATGGCCCGAGGCATAGTTTTATGCAGTCAACTATTGCAGCCAGCAATTAATTACCAGGAAATACAATGTACTCTGACCACTACAGCTCAATTAGCCTCATATTATTAAAAAATGAAAAATTTGTCAGTCTTATTTACTGTGAAGGTGTCCTGGATTTTATTTCAGTATATTAGACAAAAAAAACCCCTTGAACCTATATTAAGCCAAACATATGTTCTACAACACTCCTCCATTAACTTTGTGCAAATTACAGGGAGCCAAAGCCGAGTGTCTTGCAATATGAGGATTATCACAGCCTGCCCACAGACAGAAAAATATTGTGGAGAAAGGCTCTGTGTGATTTCTGATTCTGTGCTAGAAAAGTCTCCCTAAAAATAATTTTCATCTCTCTGGTGGTTGTAAAAGGATTGAGAGAAGGGAGAACAGTGAGGGACACACTGCAGAGGACATCCCTTCACTGGCAAGGGGTGGGCAGTGTGTGCTGGAGTAAGGACAGGAAGGGAAAGTACTATCCTGCTTTTAGCAAATTTTGAGGTGCTCCAAAATCCCTGCAACAGATTTCCAAAGATATTGGGGTAGATCATTTTTGCACCCAGGTTTGTGCTCTCTCGGTTTATGTTCATTCATTACATTTATTGTGTCAACAAGGCTTTTGCAAAATGCCCTGAAAACCAAGCACTGTCGGCCCAAGTGCCATTGTTCCTGGTCAGTTGTTTGTATTTCAGCACTATCACTAGGTTTTGGGGACCTGAAAAGCTAAGGCCAGGCTCTACATTCAGCTCTAGGAGTTGCTGGCTTTAATTTGGGAATTACCAGCTTCAACCCCATGAAGGATGCAAAAAGCTGAGCAGATTGAGCCTGTAGATCCACTCCTCTAAATATGTTTCTGGCATTCATTGTGGCTTTTGTTTCTATGAAATACAGACACACTGTGGGTGTCTTTGTGACTGGGAGGCTTCTCAAGGAGCACTGGTATCTCAGTGCCTTTCACAAAGACTTGGTCACAGGCACTACTGCTGGACAAGTGCATGCTAATAGGGCTCAGAGCAGGACTCCCTAATATGATAAGACCCTTCAAAAAAGCAAGCAGGAACTTTGATCACATGCTTTGAGAGCAACAGTTTCAGGCCAGCACAAGAATTCATTTAAACAAGAAAATTCATATCTCTTGAAGTGCATGATGTGTTCAGCTTAGTTTGATCCTTGGTGCCATTAAAACCTCTTTGTGAAATGGCTGATTTCCGTGCAGTTCTGCAAGTTTCTGTGCTTGCTGATCATTAAAAGCAGAAAGAATTAAGACACATGGGGGTAAAATGTATGTGTCTGTCCAGAGGAGCACAGGGAGGTGTTTACCCAAGGTTTCCCAGTGATGGCAAAGCCAGAAACACACATTCCCTGGCAGCCTTAGTGGTGGTTTTGGAGAGCTGGGAACAGTGTGCTGGCTGGTGAAAGCCCAAACCTCCATCCAGTCTCTCTGACTGACCCCCCCCCCCCCCCCCCCCCCCACCCAACCAGATTTTGGTGGGGGGTCAGTCACCAACTGTGGTGGCTTTTGTTTTCAGCAAGACACTCAACATCAGGCAGCCATCGCTGGTGCTGGCAGGACTGGCCACCTGAGCACAGCAGCTTTGGGTGCCGCATCACAAAAATCTGCATTTTCATGGGGTGTACTGACGAAAGATCCACGTGGGACTTCCATATATCTCCAAGCCCTGATGTGCTAACCACATTAGCCTGTCAGCACGCTGGATCATTGCCATGCTGAGAAATTATGAGTACAGTAATTACGGAAGTATGACATTCGTAACCAGAAGGCGAAGAATGGGAAAAATTGCAATTGTCCAATGTCACAAGTCCCTCTCATGTATTAATAGCTATTCATAACCTTGCATCTTTATTAGGGCAATTATAGCATTTCTAACATTTTGGTTAGGAATATCAGTCAAGCTTTCCAATGCATTTTTTTAAAAAGCCAAAGTGATATGATTCCTTTATATATTGTCAAAAGGAGTTGACTTATTTAGAGATCTTTTCAACTTGTATGTTACTTTTCTTCTAATTGTAGAAATGTTCCAATTAATCATAATCATCATTTACTCAAGTGCCCACTAATTCTCTTCTACAAATAGCAATGCTCTATAGCATTGGAAAAAAAAATAGAATCAATGACCACATCTCTGATGAGATAATTTTATCAGTCATTCAGAATGAACAGCTAGAATACAAAGCAAAAGCCATATACATAATAAAAAAAAAAAGAGATAAACCAGTAATACTTCTTACTCCTTTTAAAAGGCATAGTAATAAATGTGAGAATTCAGATGTGCAAACATTATAGTCTGCTTCTTCAATGGCACGCTCAAGCAGAGGGACTGGGAGAAGAAAATTGATGGCGTGCACTAGAGCAGAATCGAAGGATAACAATTTCATAGTCGTGCAGCTCAGATGGCTAAAAGGTGACATCCACCACAGGGAAGCCAAGAGTAATCCCGGGGAGTGTTTAATCTCATTTAGCTGAATTAAATCATTGTGTTTGAAGACTTACTGCAAGTTTACAAAGGCAAATAGTAAAGTTCAGAAATAATTCAGTGCTACAGGGGAAATTATCAACAAGAAATGGCTAAATTCCCAGTCCACGGTAGCATGCAGCCACACGGCACCAAGCAGGAATTTGCTACTCTCATCTCATCCTCTAAAAGAGCAACCAGCACAGCTCAGCTACTGCTGCTCGTGAAGCCCATTAGCAAATTACTGCCTGGCTGGAGCAAGGACAGAGCCAGGGAGGAAGGGAGATTCCTGCCAGCACGGATCCTCCCCAGCGACCTCCGGGTGCCGTGGCACATTATCATCTCCCGCCCAGACCTTCTGGCAAGGCCGCGGGTGGAGCCCACACACCTGCACGGTGCAAATATCTGTGAAAGCAGCCTGGAGGGGGCTGCATAATCACCCCCCCTTGCTGTGCAAGTGTCCCCACAGACCTCATTTTGGGCATGAGGCTGAGGAGGGCCAGATGTCAGCGGCGCAGCAGGCTCCTGGGGGAAGGCGTTACTCGTTCCCAAGCAGGGCTGCTCACACCCAGAGCGGTGTGCATCGGTCACGCACTGCTGACATGTCACCCTGCCTCACATCAGCTGGGAGCTGCATTAACCTCCTCACCACAGCACGGGGAGCAATGAGTGGGGTTTGTTTTCACGGAAAGAGCGTGCCAAGCATTGACCTTCCAGGGCAGCGGGGTCTGTAGATGAGGTTACAAAGAGGAGGTTTGAATGTCGAGGGGCTTTTGCACACTGTCAACACAGAAATAATTTAAGCCTGAGATGAGAGAGGCAGAAAATGACCTCATCCTTCCTCTGTAACCTTGCTGCTCCCAAAGGTTTTAATATGATCCTCCAAGCTGAGCTGTGCTGCTGCAATCTGTCGAGAGGTTTGAGGGGAACAGAACACAGCTTTATGGGGGAAGGGGGAAGTCCTAGGTGTAAATGGGGCTTGGAAGCTGTATATCATTTTAGTTACCAAATTTGTCTTCACAAGGGCAGACTTCAGGCTTAAAACGTAGCAGTTAAACATATGAAATAATTTATGGAATATCTGGAATGTTGTCAAGTCCAACACTTCAGAAGCCAACCAGGCAGGGCATGGCCCTCATGGGGTTTGGTAAGGATACAGTTAAATCTTGGAGTGTGGTTTAAGAGCAATTCTGTAGAGTTCATTGCTACACTCCAGAAAAATTATCAGATCAAGGAGATTCACACTGTTTTGAGGACTCCAGTGTAGCTTTGCTTGAGGGATGGAAAGATGAGTCAGGAGAGCCCTCTTAAAGAGGAAGACTGGAATTACATCAGAAATCTGGGATTTTCAGTGGACAATGACACTCAGATGGTGTCTGCCTCCCAGTAGAACAAGGAAACACCAAGGTCAGCAGCCTCGATACTGCACTGCCCACCCAGTCTCTCCCTCTTCACCCTGGCATTGTGAACACCACAGACTGAGTTAAGGCTCCAAATTCCCTGCTGGCATTTCTCTCCTTGAACCACAGAGATAACCAAGACCCATGTAATGAAGGTCACTTAGGAAATCTCACATGCCCCTCTATTCCAGTGTCAGCTTGGATGTAACTCAGACACAAAATAAGGAATTTCACTACATGAAAGCATCACACAGACCCCTGAAATTAATGATGCTCCTCCAAACACCAAGCAATTACCATTAATTTACAAGCGTATTCATTTTCTAATGTTATATTGTTATTTCTTCAAGGAAAGTATTTGTATATACAGATCAGAAAGAGTAAAGCTGGACTATAAATAGGGAAAAACTTCATCTTGATGGAGAGGGTGAAAGCAGCTAGCTGAAGCCAGAAGCTGGAGCTTTACTGCAAACAGAGAACCGTGTTTCTCTTCCCGACCATTTAAAGATCATTTTAGATTAATTGGTAAACATTGAGCTTTATATGTTGCTCATTGGAACCTCTGTTGTCACTTAACACAGATTAATTAGTGTTAGTGTTATGACCTAGAATAGTTTGAAAGTCAAGTTCCTAAGATGTATTTTCACTGGATGCAGTAATGCTGTCTGAGGAGACACCAGGTATTGTAACTTATTGTGCTGTTAAAATATGTGCAATCAATATGTCTGCAGCTTTAAAATTTTACAATATACTAATAAGATAGACATAAAAACCTATTGGTATCACTCCCATCAGTATTAATGATCTTAACACAGCAGGTGTTATCAGTCCTAACAAGACATGGTATTTGCTATTTCATGCTTAGATGCTCCCCTCTCTTGATTCCCAGAAGCTGAGGAAGCTGTGTTTTAATGATTTGATAATGCTACAGGCAGAGTCACTTTGGGCACAGTTCTGCCCAATTTCCTTCATGCTGAACAAGGCAACATCCCTCTTCTCCTGTGGTTTCTGGAGCAAGGTAGAGGCAGGAGACCTGCAGACCAGGCACATTCCAGGGTCATTTGTAGTAAAAGATATCTACTAGAGTGGAAAAGTTGCAGTTATATTTGCAGACTGCAGTCTTTGTATGAAAACAATATCTTTCTTTTAGGAAAATATATCTTAAAGACTAAAATTCTCCTTCATTGAGCCTTTTCCCTGGTCTGGGAGGAAAAAAAAAAAAAAGAAGAAATAATCACTATAAAGAGGGGGGGGAAACACATCAGAGTAATGAACTGGCTAGAAAACAATATAAAATTTAAAAATTCAATTTAGATTAATTAATTGTACAGCAACTTTGTTTTTTTCTCTAAAGAGAGGTGGGATCTGTCCACCCAACACTGCAGGTGTAATGACATAATAATTTGTAATGAAAAATGTGCAGCTGGGAGCTGCTCTGGGCCATGTCAGCACCCTGTCCTGGGCAGCATTTACTGAACACAGGTAAGTCATAAGCTGTCAGCACAGCTGGCACCCTGAAGTGCCACCTGGTCCTGTGAGCAGCTCTCTGCTGGGACATAATGATGCTATATATCCATGTCCTATGAATGGTCCTTCTATAGGAAAGAAACCCCACACCCCAGAGATGTCCATCTTTCTTCATCGACCAGAAGCAATTTTGGGATGAGGAAACTCCTGATTTGGATCACTCAGTCAGTGTATTAGATTTCAGGAAAGGCAATTAATGGCTTTGTACCTTGGTTTCTTTATTTGCAACACAAAGTGCTCTGGGGTACCCTATTGAGAAGGAGATATTTTCAGACTATGATGCAGCACTACCAAATGCTACTGCTGATTATGTCTCATGAAAAGTGGATGGTTGGATGCACATTCTGCATCCTATTGCAGGGGAAATGCAGTACTGAAATACTTTTCACTGCTATAAGAAAATTCGCTCACTGGAGAATTCTCATTGAAGTACTAAAATCTACTTCTGTGGACTTCCCAAAGACATCTAATCTTTGAATCTCTGGAGGGTGGCAGTTTTAGAAGAGATGCCATTATAGCTGCTAATTGTGGGATGAATTATGCAAGAATTTATTATTGATTCAAGGCATGCAATCAAAGCCAAGGCAGAGCAGAGGGGAAAGGATGGTGTTTCTCTAGTTAACTAACTAAGCTGATTCACAACCCAAGAAAAACCCAAAGCAAAAGAAGCAGTTTGCAAAGTAGACCATTTTCTGCAGCAAATCACCTTTTCCACACCCACAACCAACCTCTACTACCAGGCCATCTTGGAGCAGAGCCCACTGTTAGGTGAATCCATTCTCAACCCAGAAATACATCTCTACCCTTATCACCCCCCAGCCATCCACAGGGTCAAAGGCAGGAACCCCTCTGGCTGTGGACCCCCAACCCAGCCTATCCACGTGGATCTGTGCCCAAGGTGAAGAGACCTGAGGAGCCCTGGTTACAGGCCAGAGCTGTAGAAATGCCCAACACACCCAAAAATAACAACGAGCCAAGGCCATGTAGCCACAGAAAGCCGTATTTTAGAAGAGAAAATGTGCTGAAAGCTTGGCACTGCACTGAAGTTTGACAAGGTCTGTTCAAGGAGTATAGAGATTGAGGAAAGAGAGCTTTAACTGCAGAATTCAGAGGGTACTGAAACTAAAAGCATACAGAGCCCAAACAATGACACAGGGGTTGCAGACACTCATCAATTTATTTTTGAAAGAGAAATTAGAAAGAGGTCGTTTTAAAAGTCAGGAAGGCCGGAGGTAAGCAAGAGGAAATAAAATGAGCTTGCACAGCAAGTCAGTCACTGACAAATATAAAACAAACCATGCAGAGGTTTAATAGCATGTTTAGCATTTTGAGTAATGGACATAAAATTTGCTTTTCTCAACTTGACCTTTGCTAACAACCTTAGGCACAGCAGGGCTCTTATCCTGCAGCATTCCCTTTACTAAACTCATCATGTCTCTGAGTGCTAGAGACCATTTCCTAATGTAATCAGAAGAGAGATCAGTAGTAATGACAATAATTATATAAATATGTATATAATGCCTATATATCTATGCATTCTCACGCACATGTGCACACACACGACACCTATAACAACTCTCCAGCAGAAATGTTACAGTGACATTTAGGTAGAAAAATATCCAGCAGAGATCTTACACTAAAACCATCTCTGATGCTGCTGCAGAGAAAATGGCAACAGAAGTACCAGAGAGGAAAAAAAAATTAAATCAGTAAAGCTAAGCAACTCTCTAATACCCCACCAAAAGGGTTTATTTCAATTGCAGCAGGACACTGGCATGTTTCTAGAGTCAGCCACGTGTTCTGCTAAATAATCTTCTTTAAAATATTATAAATATGCAGAACTTTCAGAAGTAGGTCAGTGGCTCAACATGTTGAAGCAAATAGCTCGGATAAATACCAGTCATTACCCTGTAGTCTGCAGTCAGTAGGAGATCTGAGACACTCTGCAGCAAGTGGAATTCACTGCATTAGAGGACCATTCCCCCGGTGATACCACAGCTGAGTCTGGTCAGCTAACATGCCTCCCAACCAGCAGAGAAATAAAGGTCTCCCTCTCATCTTTTAAGTTGTCTCACAATCAGCAAGGGCAAAAGCAGGGGGACGTGAGAATTCAAGACACAGATTTAGTGAACAAAATGAAATCTGCTGCTCAGGATAAACCCTGAACGCAAGTGCCAGCTCTGCCGGACAGGTGACTTCAAAATCCTGCCTTGAGCATTGGTCCAGATGTGCTAAAACCCATCGTGGGAGGAATGTCTCCATGCAAGCCCCAGATGAGCCTTTTGCAAAGTTCCCTGGGACCTGTAAAAGCCAAGCACCGGCTCACACAAAATCCTCCTGTGGATTTGGAGCCCTGAATCCATGCGGTGCAGCTCCCCTCGCCCACCCCCCTTTCCCAAATGGATTTCAGCAAGCACTTACCATCAGCAAGCTCAGAGCAGATTCGGGAGCACGCTGCACAGCCATCTCCTCTCTTCCTACATACAAATCCTCCCCACGACTTGGTCAGCCCTCGGCCCTCCGTCACAGCCAAGCATCCACAGAGCCCACAGCTAACTGCAGGGAGAGAAACCCCAAATCAGGGTCGGAGAGCATTTGCAAGAGGAGGAGAGGATGGATGAGGGGGTGGGGAGGAGAGGAGGGAAGGAAATAACCTTCACAGCCAGGGAAAGAAGCTTAAGCTAGGCCAAATTTTACACTAGAGAGAAGAGGAAAATGAAACAGAGAGCCGGCTGGAGAAACAAGATATCGGGAACTGCAGGATATTTAAAGCTCAGGCGCACGCCACCACAGAAAGCAGCAGCAGCATAGGACATGTATCAAACACCTACATGACAGGTTAGGTCCAAGCCATCCTCCCCCTGCCCCAGCTCGCGGACTGTAATTAATTGTTCTTAATTGCCATGGTCCTTACTCCACCTAAATAAATCCTAGGTAGCACAGAAGTGCCGTGCCCCTGACTCTGCATCTTCCTCCCTGCCCTGGTGATGCTAGCGCAGAAGCAACGTCAAATATCGCCACGTACCGCTTCCAACAGGGTCAATCAAACCTCTTCTCTCTTCTCGCAAAGCCCTGCTTCGCCTGCTCGGGAGAGCAGACGCCTGCATAACACAGACATGAGCAATGAGAGCAGCCAGAGCCAGGAAGCACCCGGTGCTCACTTGAGAGCAACAATTACCTTTATCATATTCGAGCGAGAGAGCTGGGTTACTCACTGACCCTTTTCACCTTACCCCCCCTCAAAGAAAGCCTCCTCCTCCTCCTCCCCTCCAAATGGACTCAGCTCCCCATGGAGCTAACACACTTCCCAGAAACATGTAATTACACAGGCTGTTGTGTTAGCGCTCTGATCACGCCGCCTGTACCGCATGGAGACGGCAGGCAGGCAGGCAGGCAGGCAGGCAGCCCCCCCCTTCCCTGCCTTCCCTCCTTTCCCTGCCTTCCCAAGGAGATCCGTGCTGCCATCCCCCGCCGGGCTCCCGGCGCTCCGGGGGCCGCAGACGGCTAATCGTGAAAATGGGGCTGCTTAAGGCGCAGAGACAAATTAGCCCTGAAAATAAGCCCCTTGTTTAAATGTTAGGTGTAAATGGAAGATGGCTCTAGAAAGCCTTTAAAAATAAACAGAGCATCCTGGTAGGAAGGCCGGTCCTCTAAAGCAGGTGTGCCCTGACAGACCTGTCAGACCCCTGTTTTTTGGGGCTCAGGAGCCTTCTGGATTTCAGTGTGTGTGATTTCAGCACTCATATCACCCTTCTGAAAAAGCAGAATTTTGGCTTCATTTCCTAAAATGTTAGGCTCCATCTAATGACAATGTCTGTTCATCTTCCAACTCCCACGTGCACACTCCCCCCCCCCCCCCCCCCCCCCCCCCCCCCCCCCCCCCCCCCCCATGATTTTGGAACCCAATTAAAAGTTTCAGACAAATTCAGCCAGAGTTGAATTCTCTGACACATGTCATTCCTGCAACTTTTACAGCAATTGGCACCAGGATAGAAAAAAGAATCAAATTACTGTCTCCATGAAGGCAGCAGAAATCCTTCCTTGTGTTCTGGAAGTTACATCTGGCAGGTCAGCTCTGGCATGTACAGCTCTGGAGTACTTGCTTGCCCAAACTCTCTTGATCACCTTTCACTACATTTTAGCAAAGGGAACACAGTGACCTGGGAGATTGCAGACCTTGGCCTAGGAAGGTCATCCTGGACATTTGTGGCATGGCAATACCTCCCCCTTCCTATGGGCTGTATGAGAGATGGGGAAAGTTGGTTTGTTTCATTTAAATCCACAGATCAGTGAAATCCACTCCCCTCCCCACAAGCTGCATAACCCAGCCTGGGTGGTGATGGCAGGGGCTTCCCTCTGCCAGCATGTTTTCCACCAAGAGGTGTTTGATGGGAGAAGCCACTCATGCAGAAAGGGGTCACCTCTCAAGAGGTAGTTTAAACTCACTCATGGACACACAAGAAGGCATTTTTTGGGATCCTCTCTCCTTGGTTTTGGGTCCCAGACATCAACAGTCAAGGAAAGTCCCTTGTCCTATACCTGGAGGTGGCATTTACTGATTTCTTTCTGAAACTTGACTTTTTTCTTCCCTGCAGCTCCTGTGATCACACACATGCCAGCAGCTACACTTGTCATCACTCCTTGTGTGTAAGTCATCTCCACTGAGAGAGAACAGGGGCCCAGGTTCCTGAAATCCACAAAGGTACCCAAGCATCAGGGAGTTCTGTCCTTCAGCCAATTGCTTCAACCCACCAAAGAGCTGAGACGATTTCAAGGTGTTTTTTAATCACAGGGCCCATTGTGGCTGTCTGCAGTGGGTCACCCTTTCCTCACAACCATCTTAGATTAAAGTAAGTTTTAAAATATGTCTCAAAATCTCTCAAGGCATCAGATGATAAAATATGTAACTGAATCTATTTCAACAGCACCATGACAAATATCCCAAGGCTATTCCATTTCCCCCCACACTAACCCAATCTGAAGTTCTGTAAGGAGGGGACTGTGGAAATGACGTGTTCAGTAGCTCTCAAGTTTGACAAGCAAAGTTTCTCCTTTGCCAAGAGATTTTAAGGAAACAGCCTAATCCTACATTTTTGGACTCAACTAAAATGAAGGATCTGGAAGTGTGGATGGTTCTTCCATCCCTAGCTCCTGAATTCACTCCACAGTTGAGCAGGGTAAAATTTGTCAAACACCAGAAGCTAGTTATGATTTGTGGTGTCCTTGAGAAAATTCTAGGTTTTTCTTGAGCTCAAAGTAATGTTCATCTGTAGGGAGCAATCTGCATACAAGTATATGATCTATGGCTTCAAGCTATATTTGCAAATTTACCTACAGCTACCTAGCCATTTTCTACTATTTATGAGAGTAAATTTTGTAGCATAAGAGGAAAAACATTGATCATTATTCACTGCAGGTTGTCAAGAGACAAGAAAAAAATATTAGAGGAATTTGTTGGATAGACAGGTAAAACTACTGACTTGTGGTTTTGTTTCAAGGCCTAAAACTATGACATTGAGGCCTTTTCATTCTCTACAACTCCCTAACAGGTGGAGGTCAGGCTCTGCTGCTGGCTAACCGGAGACAGGATGAGAAGACATGGCCTCAAGGTGCACCAGGAGAGGTTTATATTGAACACTAGGAAGAATTTCTTCACAGAAAGAAGATTAGACCTGGGAAGAGGCTACCCAGGGAGGTGGTGGAGTGACCATCCCTGAAGATGTTTAAGGAAACCTGGACGTGGCACTCAGTGCCTTGGTCTGGTTGACAATGTGGTGTTCAGTCATAGGTTGGAGTTGACAATCTCAGAGGTATTTTCCAGCCTCATTAATTCTTTATTTATCTGCTCCATAATTCTGAGACCTTAGCAAAAGAATTGATTAGATGTCTTCTTTTTCTCCCCCTGTATTTTAAGATAAATAACTCCTACAATTGGTCAACACAGTAACTGCTTACAATCACTCAAAGGAAAAGTATTATGGCAAACTGTGGATTAATAGGAAAATTGAACCAGTAAGAAGACATGAAGCATTTTCAGACTGGTTTATACATAGACACATCCTCCAATTCCAGTGTTATCACTGGTAGAACTTTGACGGGGTAAATAAGCATAGATATGGAATATCATGGTGGGTCACCTTTGTGGTTGCTGCTCACATAATTTGAGGTTCTGGTAATGCAATGTGGTAGGAAAACCCTCTGCTAGAAGCACATTATGCTGCCTGTTCATGGATATCCAGAAACTGAAGACACCTGCTGTCCTCAACAGGAGACCGAGAAGAAGGTGCTACTAAAGGTATGAATAAGGGCAAGACAAAGTTCAGAGTTAACTGCAAGGCTTGATTCCATCTGGTACAGAACTTGTACTTCTTATTACTTCCTGGGTTTTTGGTTTTTTTTTCTTTTAATGGGCAAATAGGAGCTCTATTTTTCAGTAGCAGTAAATTTCTCAAGTACTGCTGCCATATTTGTTTAACCACTCAAAGTCAAAGTTTTCCCCCCAGTCAGCTGTGACATTTGTGAGAGAACAAAATCTCATTATGAATTTTGATTTCCCTTCTTGCATCACAGATGTGTGTTTGAGTGAAATGTTGTCTAGTTATATGACAAGTGCCAGGAGGCCACTTGTTTCAGCAAAGGATTATACAGAAAAAGTATTTTATCAAGAGGAGTTAAAGCCCTTACTTCAATTTATGAGGAGTTAATAAAGCAAGTCCTGCCACGGTTTTGACATGAAAATAGTACATTTAGGTTGAGAATACCACCATAAGTAATGACATGACCAGAATCGCACCCATTTTTAAGACAATTAGAAATCCAAGAAATTAATGGAGAGCTCAAGAAGCACTAGAACTTGAGATATATCACAGTTCATGCCATGCCTGTAAATATTTAACCTTAAATTTAAGGAACTATGACCTTTTAGTGGTGTAAAAACAATATATGGTGTAAGAGTATGAAAAGCTGTCTGAGTCTATTGAATTTCCTTTACACATTCATGTGTTCCTCATGCATCTAAACTATTTACTGGAACTTTAATGATTATTTTCAAGTATGTGTTAGTCACAGATATCAAATTAGCATGATGAATGGCCATGGCAGAAGTGTTTCTGCTTTAATCCACAAAGGAGGAACCACTTCATACAATGATCTGCAAGAAAGTAACAAAGCTGGAAGTCTAAGATGCTTAACCAAGCTACAGAGAATTACACAAAAAAATACTCAGATAATTCAAACAGACAAATGTGAGGACCTACATTCTGCTTATAGCATATCCCCAAAGAAGATAAAAGCCTGATGCCAACAAGTAAATTATTCATTGTGAATTATTCACTCAGCTTTAAAAAAGATCTGGAAGGAACTTACTGAATTTGCTTTTCTCCTCACCTTCCTATGCTGCCTTCCATCAACCCAATTGCTCTAAAAGTCACTTGTCATGCTCCACAAACAGATCCCAACAGGGCTGGGACAGTTCCTTCTGAAAACTCTCTTAGAAGCTTTTGATACTTATAAATGAAGTGATAAGGATGACTTATACCAAATACCAAACAGGAAAATAAATGTCATTCCTGCAGCCAGCAGATTGCCAAATGAAGCCACTACATCTAGATATCTGAAGGGGAAGGTCTGGTCAGCCTCCTTCTCCATGCCACTCTCTCTTTAGGGTGAAATTAGTGAAGGGTTCCTTATCAAGTGTTAGATAAAATATTTTCTTTCTTCCTTCAATGAGAAGGCATTACAGAAAATATAGTTAGAAATCTGCCCAGGTTAGATGGACACCTAGAATATGATACTGGCTAGGAGAAGGGTTGATTTCAAACTCATCTCCAATTTGCTGATTGGCACACTTCCTGTGCTTTGCTTTTTCTGGCAACTTTTCACTAAGAAAATAGTGCTGCTCATGAGTGATACAAACCAGAGGCTCTGGCTCCATCCAAGTGCTGAAAGCTTCCCTGATTGAACCTCTGAATCATTTGTCTGTAGAGCTGTGCAAGCAACCCACAGGCTGCTCATTGCTAAGCAGTCTCACTCTCCAGATGACTTATGTCTGAACACTAATTAGCTTTGACAGACACGGCTTTGGAATAGGAAGAGTCCTGGAAATATCATCTATTGTACGGATAAGAGTGAGACTGCACAAAATTTTCCTGATATATCACCACAGCTAGAGGCAGAGACATTTCTTGGGCCCTCTGAAGACACTTCTTCATGATGGTGACTATCACTGGAGTACAAAAATCCTTGCAAAAAATTGCACAAGTGTGAGGGTGATACCTGGCAAAACAAGAATACTAGACCAGAGTCCCCTTGCAGAAGCTGCCTTGGCTGGGAAGAGAATTGAGGTATCTTGTCACCTTTATGTCAGCCAAAAGGCAATGCCCAACATTTCAAAAAATTCCCACTTTCAAGAAACCTCAAAAGGCCAGAAAAAGTTCTTGCAGGCATGAGAACTGGAGTGCCCAGAGAGGTAAGCCAGTAGTAAGGATTCTGGTTACAGCATCAGACCATGTTCACATATGAGAAATGTGAGTGGGAAGTGGAGTGACTTCCCATCAGCAGCAGTGAATGGACCCTGAGCTGACCAACTGCCCTTGCATAGAGCCATCGGTCACAATGCTACAGCCTCTCTCAGCTTTGAGATGAGGTTGGCCTACTTTCTTCTGCCTCTCAACATGAGGAAGACTCCTGTCTTCCAGGTTCCCCTTCAGCCTGTGCAAGATTTCAGGAATCCTGGTAGCTTGCACCTGACGTTTGGCAGCCGAACTCCTGGTATTTCCTGCTGAGCTCTGGCCAGTGGGAGCCTACACCCAGCAGCACCTCCTACATCTCCCATCCATCAGCACCACACTTCTGTTCTGGGCTCAGCAGGGACTGGGCAGCCTTGGACATGAACTACTGCTGTCCTAAGCAAGGAAAGTTCAACCAGATGGGGTATCCCCATCACCCATTCCCCAGTACATCCACACAATATTCACACCCCATACCCCAAACCAGGAGAGGAGTCCTGTTTCCAGAGAAATTCCAAACTCCCTCACCTTCATGAAAGAGCCTGTGGCATTTAAACCCCTGGCAAGAAAAGATGTAGTTTTAAAAAAGAAAAATAACATTAAAGTATTCAGAAAGCTGAGTCCTATGTTCTTTCAGCTTATATTCTATTTAATTTAGCATGTGAGAACTTAACACTAATGGTGCACTGGGACAATCCTAATTTAAAAAACCCTGAAGGTTAATAACTAGAAAAATAAACATGTCGTAACTCGAAGTATGACTTAATAGCAGCATAGTAATTAACATTCAATAACCATCTTACTCAATTTGAAAGGTCTGGGTTTCATATTATGATTGTTTAATATTAATTTGACATTTACAAGATTATGGCCTCAGCAGACTCAGATATCATGAGTCCAGCTGAACAGAGTCCCTATAGAGGGTGTGGAGTGCAAATGTGCATCACTGTTGCAGTTATATTTGTTTTCTGGAAATTCCTCAGTGCTGTTGCATGATCTGTTGGGCTCTACTTGTCCTAATTGACCTAATGTGC
Source organism: Cettia cetti (assembly GCA_013401135.1). NCBI lineage: Eukaryota > Metazoa > Chordata > Aves > Passeriformes > Sylviidae > Cettia > Cettia cetti. The sequence continues at coordinate 53,597 of VZUI01094760.1, forward strand.
ACCTGTGCAAGTGAATTTAGTGAAATTAAGCAGCACTTTTCAACCAATTCAGTCTTTTTCTTTATATTATTTTATTCATTAAGAAGAGCCTGAGGCTAGTGATCTCTCCTTTACAAGGCTCGTTCTTCTATAGTCAGGCTCTGTGTAGCTGAGCTAAAAAACTTTGCAGATTTTGTTTTATTGTGCATTTTTAACTTCCAATCTACATTCATTGATAACTAGTGCTTAATTTTTGTGCTGACAATATATTTCGATGAAGTAGCTCTAGCTCCTAATGCCTTACCTCTAGATGCATCTGAGATAACCAAATTTCTGAGCTTCTGTTTTGCCTCTATGGATTTTCCAGCAGTCTGCTGAGGAAAAGACTGTCTCTTTCCATTAGAAACCCTTTGCTACCCACAGCAGCTAGGATTTATCTTCCCTGAACAGCACTGACCAACAGCACCTACATTATTTCAGATGGGACCTGACACCTTTGCTATACTACACCTCATATTTCTACAGATCATGCAATTTCCTCTTTCTCTGGGAAAGATGTGAGTATTCAAATCCTTTTTATACTCAGTACATCTCATTATGCACTCAATCAGCTCTTAAATATGCTTTCAGGGTAATATATCGCAGCCATCTTTATGGCCACCCAAGTCTGATTTAAAAAAAAATCATGATAAAACAGGGATGAGTGCTTTTGTGCAGGACCAAGTAAGTGGCTAGGGATTATGGAGGGTCTGGGAATTCCAGTCCCATGCATTGTCCTTGGGTCTGAAAGGTGTAGTTGACCTTTTGAAACTTCTTTAGTAAAAAGCTCAGCACATCAAGCGGACCAGATTTCCGTGCCTGGAAAGTGAGGGTTTGTAGACTCTACACTTTGAGCTCAAGCCCTGTGGCTCCTTTCAGGGCAGCACTGTAAGTGTTGTCTCCATCCTCAGGAACAGTCTGTGATGCAACAAGGAGCTATATATCCATTTCTTCAGGCCCACCTATATCCCCTGTGAAACCTCTTTGTTCTCCTCACCGAGCCTCTGCCTTTCAGCTTCAGAGCAGCTTCTGCACAGGACTTCATTCTGGTGTTGTTTGGCTGGATGTTAAGTAAAGTGATTTCTGCTGCATAGTGCTTTAGGGCAGACAGTCAGACAAGTTAAATCAAATAATATGTACCTGAATGCAAGTGTCACTGAGAGCTGTCTATTCTCAGCTTCTGTCCTCAGACCCGGAGTCACCTAACCTAGTAAAAACAATTTATGAGTAAAGACATCCAGCCAAAGATAACCCATTAGAGCTTCCTCTTCAGTCAATGGACTGACACATGCAGCTCCAGAGGGTAGGTTACACACCCTATTAATCTTCAAATGGGATGACTACTCTCTGGAGAGTCTGGGCTCTCTCCATTGGCTACTGCAGAATCCTAAATGACCGTTTTAACATTGTCAGCAAATCTCAGCTTGAGCATTAGCACCGGGAGCTGCCCTCAGTTGCCAGCACTGCTGATTGTACATGCTGGGAGATCAGGAAGCACCACTGCAGTGCTGTGTGTGCCTCTGAGGGTGCATGCAAACCACAGGCCCAGCTCCTGGAGGCTGCAGACTACTCAGGGTGCTTCCATTTGTTTACTACTTCCTTCTGCCACCACTTGAGACAAACCCAGAAGGAAACAAAAGTGATTATGGGGAAGGTTCCCTTAGAAAAACAAGAAAACCATACCAAGAGTGGAAAAGCAAAGAGGTCTGTCACCCCCCCCCCCCCCCCACCCCCCCCAGCTTGGGCTGAAGAATAAAAATAGAACAGGCCAAAAATATAACATCTACTCTTGACCCATTAAAACTCTTTGTTTGTACCACAGCTGCATATTGGATTTCCATCCGAGATGCAGCTGACCCTGTGGTGTTAGACATTGTGCATATACCTTACCAGACCTGGGACAACCCTTCACTTCTGAGCAAGGTGTGGGCTCAGGGAAGAGGAAAGTGATGAATACTTTCACAACCTGTTCACCTGGCTTCCAGCACAGCACTGTAACCTCCCAAACTACAACAGCTATTTCAGCAGTGACTGCTGTGGCTTGACCTAACTAAGATGCATTGCTCACACTGAGCAGCTGACAACCCACAATGAGATGGAAGAAACAGTGGTTTAAGATGGAAAAATAATTACACTCATAGCAGTAAGATGCAAAGGTTTTTTGCATGTAGAATATTTGCAGCAGTCAGTATGTTGGTGCCTGCCAGAGGGAGTTATCAGAGCGTTAAGAGTTTATCATTCAGTTGCTGTTTCATGATGTAGTCAGGGTAACAATGACATATTCAACAGAAGTAAATTCTGAAATAAAAAGGAAAATTAATTTTATTCATTTCTGAATTACTGCTACAAGTTACTAATTTATAGGACCAGTAATAAAAACAGAACTGTGTTCACAAGGTAACATCTAGAGTTCCAGAGGAGCATGGCCATTAATAAACAGAAGTGAGTGCAGAATTTTAAGTACCCTTCCTTAGTCTAGAAATATGTTCTGTGAAAACCTCACATAAAGGAGTGAGCAATTCAGCTCAGCCCATTAATTGCCTTAAATATCATGGCTGGTAATCTGCAAATTAGATTATAAAACTTCATTGCATATAAACAAATGCCAAAATGGATTGCCTCTTCTTTCTTGGCAATTAGTTTGCAGAATAGTTACTGTATTTTATGTTTAACAGTATTAAAGAGCCAACAGTGATTTCACAGTAAAGCAACTTCATAATGAATATTGGTTTTATGAATCCTAAGTCCAGTCTTTTATGGTTGCCCTTCTAGCTCAATTTTGAAAGACACTTTTATTCTCCACTTCGTCTAATCAGGTTCTCTCTACAACACCTCTGGGCATCCAGGACCTGGGTCTCCAAGCCCTTATAGGAACATTACATGTCCAGTTTTACACAGATATAGGGGTTTTTTCTATTTTCTTATTTTTTATCCCCTGTTCAGGAACCAAAATTGGTGGGATATTGAGAAGTTTTCACATCAGCCAGAGATTTTTGGATGTCTGGTGTCTCTGAGTAGTGATGTAGACAGATGAGGCTCTGTCTGGGATGCTCTACACCTAGAGATCAGGAGTCAGCACAGAGCACATTATGCACAGTAGCTTTCATATTATGGGGAAAGAAAGAGCTAAATGTATTTAAAGTTGTTCTAGACCACAACAATTGACAGGTGGGTCCAGAGAGTGACCAGATCTGTGGGTGTGAAGGCAATGACACAGGTCTGTGTACAGACCTATTCCTCACTACTTCTCATCTGCTGTTTGTGAGTGTGGTACTAAAGAAATTAATCTCTTTTTTAGGAGACCAAGTTTAAACCCTTGGAGAAACTGTTACTTGTGTCAGTCTGCAAATGGGAAGGTGGCTTCCCAGCCCTCCTCAGCTTATTAAGAGAAACACTGACTTTTCCCAATCCCTGTGTTGGGCTTTGCCATTGAAGAACCTTACCAAGCTTCTCTTCCTCACTCTCAGCCATCAGTCACTGCCCCTACCTCAGGCACAGGCCAGAGGGGTGACAGCTATTAGGTGTGAGCACTGGGATGAGCCCAGAGGGCTCCACATCTCAAATCACAGAAGCACAAGGGACAACAAGAGGTGTTTAAGCTCTCTCCAAAAGCTTCATCTCCTTCTCCTTGGAGATTTTGGTATCCAACCAACCTGAAGTGATAAAAGGGGTCTGCAATCCAAAAGGCCCTGATGGGCTCAGGCCAGGCTCTTTTAGAAACCCATAAAGTGGAGGAAGGTACAGATGAGAAATACACAAAGGACAATTGCCTTATTCAAGCATCAGGAGGCTGGAACATTCCCAAAGAGTGTGGGACACCACAGACTGATGCCCACAGTGGACCAAGGGAGTGAGTTCAAACTGTGTTAACCCAGCTGACTTGTCTGCTAAGTCACCCACAGACACCTCCCTCCATGTGCATCCTCTCACAGGTGGAATTCCAGGGGACTCTTCTGGAATTAAAGATCCACTGAACAGCAAGTTTATCTCCAGTCTTCTTCATTCCAGAAAAGTAGCTCAAACCAAGTCTTTTGTCTTTGAGGTACAGCAGAGGCTTTTCTTTAGAAGACATCTCCTTGCACGTTATTAGAATGTGTTCTGAGTGGTACCTCCCACTGAGTTTCAATAAAACATTTAATACCGACAACAGAGTGGAGATAGGAGAGCTGCCCTGCACCCACCTAAATCAAAAACTTGAGACATGCTGATGGCACACTCGGCTCCACATGCACATATAACCTTTATGCTTTATAGTGTCATTCTGTTGCATTTTTGTTTCCCTAATTTTCCAGATTTAGTGCACTTTCTTCCCTCTTCATCAGACACAGATGTTTAAATCATGGCTGCTTTGCACCAGCGGCTTAAACATGCCATTTCACTTACACAGGCAGCTGAAAAAACACACTTCACTCATTCCAAAGCAAATACATGTGAAATAATATTTTACTCTGCATTTTCAGCTACACTTGCTGTCTAAATTAGAGTCCACTGAGCTCAGTACATTTGCCTACTGAAATTAAGGAGGATTTAGATCAGATTCTCACTGAGAAAATAAATTCCAGCTCTTCTAGGTACACACAGATAGCTGCTAGCTCAGAGATGTGCATTTTACTTTGAGTGCCTTCCCTTGGATAAAGCAAATGCCTGTTAATTTCCACAAGATGTTGCCACTTGGTGAAGTACATGCTTGAGCTGAGGGCAATGCTGTCTGCATGACATTGCACAGTCCCTGTGCTACAATGTCTGAGTGCTCAGATATGCAGAGGCCATGCTGAGATGGAATATTCAGACCATGAATTTTGCACCATTATCACAACTTGACAGCTCTCATGTCCCCAGTGTCCTCAGCAGAACGTGGAGTGGCACAGGTAGGAGTGGAAGAGCAGTGCCTTTAGAGTGGTCATTAACAAAACACAGAGTCAAAGCTTAAAAAAAATTACTGCTAGCTTAGGTCTGTGTCACCAGGGAATGGCACTCCACTTGCATGACTAATACATGGGGGTTTTAGAAGAGAACAGGAATACTTATCATTGCATTTCCTTGAGATCCTAAGGAATAGTACTTCAACACAGCCTCTCCAAGGGCCTCTGCTGTGGCTCAGGGCTCCTTGATCAGAAATGCTTGTGCTCAGCTTCTCAGTGGAGAGCGACACCTCTGCTCTTGTGTTCAGCAATCCCTGAGGGCCCCACTCTCCTCCTGGTCCATATGATGCATGAGACCATCAGGCTAAATCCAGAGTCATGGTGAACATCCCGATCCACCAAACCCCTCCTGACCAGAGCATGTCTCCAGCCCCTCAAGGCAGATGCATCCTGATTTCCCTGCTTGGGTTTAGTGACAGAGTCACTCTTGGCCAGTACTGCTTGTTATTCTGAGCAGACAGTGCACAAATCATAGATGGCTACACTTGGTCTTCACCTCTTTGAATTCTTTATGGCTCCTTGCAGGAGCCACCAAAGAGACAAGATGTCATGGGAATCCCATCTAAGTGTAACAGACTTATTTTCATAAACTGTTTGAAATACTAAAAAAATAAACCACCAGAATGCACACACCAAGTTCGGGGGCTTGACTACACTTTCCTTGGCCAGTGGGTTTAACTGCCCATGACAAACTGGATGTCCTTGGGAAGGAAGAGCCAAGACCAGCATCTAGAAATCAAGCAGCTGAAATTCTTCCACAAAGCCTATATCTCCTCTCTCCTGGACAGGAAAATGCTAATATTCTGTAACCCACTCAGTCACTTCCTTCAGGGTATTAGATTTTCCATGCAAACATAATATTAGGAACATACACCAAAACAAAGCTGTTTTCCAAGGCCAACAAGATGATGGACACACCCCTGATATCCCTCATAAGGATCCTTCCTTCTTTCCCACAAAGCACCCCAATTAGCTCTCTCCACACCCCTTATTCCTTCATTTGAAATCTTCAAAGGATCTTCCTGAGGATCAGTCTCACCTGGACACACTTTAACAAGCACAGGTGCAGCTCTGTCCAAACACCACCGATGCAGCAGGGCTTCACAAGAGACAGGTAAAGTCAATTAAGAGTCAGGAGCTCTGCTTTGCATAAGCAAACAAACTGGACCAAAAAAGGCACATTGTTTCAAGCTAAGAACAAGTGAATTCCCACTCTACCCTGATGCGATAAATAAAGATATATGTGGGGGTTTGGGGGGAAAAAAAGTTGAATTTTATTTGAAAAAATTTAATTAATATGAAAAGATTACTTTTGTCTTATGTTGACCTAAAATGCTCTTTCTATTCCTAAATTTAATCAAACAGGAAATCAAAAAAGTCAATTGTATGCTAAGCCTCATGAATGACACACACAGAAACAGGTGATTGAACTTCAGCATCACAGTTTGCTTTTCCTTTCTCCCTTTCTTCAGAGACAAAGAACACTGACTGTCTTCATTAAAATACAGTTAAATATACCAATTCTGCTAATGCAAATCTTTCCAAATGTTTTGAGTAAATTGAGGAGGTCTGCTTAAAAGTATGTGACCTTTTACAGTGCTGGATCTAAGCAAAATGAAAACAGTTTTTTTTTTTGTACAGTCAATCAGAACAGCTCCTGGTGAATTAGATAATGACAATTTCCTTTAAAATGTCAGATTAACTTACAATCAATTTAGGGCTCCTAGCTTTCTTTATGACTCAAGTGTTCTTGGGAAAGTTTTTATCCAGACATCATATTTAATGCTATATTTACTGCAAATGGCATAAATAAAAGCCTGTATAGCTCAGATTAGGCAGTGATGTTTGTTAAACAATAATGTGATGTATTTGTTTCATGTTCTGGGAATACATTAAGGAAGCAATTTGTAGCCTCAATATTACCAATGGCTGAGTGATTGCTGCATCAGGGTAAGTGCTGTGTGCCTTTTCACAAATAATGAGCCAGAATGTCTTTACTGCTTTGCTAATTAATACAAAGTTTAGTTTAGGGCTTTAGCTAAGCTTAAGATGTCATGTTTTTCTTTAGCACAAGAGTGCCTGAGTTTCCCTTATTGAGTGTAAAGAGAGGAATATAATTTCTACAGCTTTTCAAGGATACTCTGTGGAAATCAATACCTTGGGTAAAATTTTCTGTTTTGTTTTATCAGATACTGTAAAATGCTAGAAGTAAAATAGGGGGTCATGTCATTGCTATTAGACCCATTTAATAAGACCAACCAAAGAACCTGGCAAGAACAAAAGAAAGCAAAAGTATCAGAAAGGAGAAGACAAAGAAAAATCAGATAGAACTACATTAAAGGAAATTTGACAACACTTTTACAAAAGAGTGAAAAAAAACATTGAAAGAACAAAGGATGAAAAGAGATTTTAGCCAAAAAAACAAAATAGATTTTGGCTGTTGTTTTATGAGAAGCTCCCTTTGAGATCAGTTGCACCAGTAAGTCACTCTGAGCTCAGCTGACTCCAGCATGGTTTGAAGGAGTTATAACAACCTAGGTGTTTGTATGTGCCAGAGAAGTAATAACAGCAGCACAAAGAAAAACAAAATGAACTCAAGGAGATCAATAAAATGTAACCCTTTGACCCTGCAGATGATCAGTATCCATTTTTTAGTTGGGTGATAAAATCAGTACAGTATAAGGTTTTAATCTGGCCATTACTGCTATCTTACATCTGTGAACTTGAGCATTAATTTGCCACACAGATCTATTTTTAAAGGTAGATATAGTGCCTCTAGAGAAGAAACCAAATTCCAAATTGGTTTTAAAACTGGCTTTGGTAAGATTAACATTTGTACTCAAACTGTTACAGTTCTCAAATCTTATCTCAGGCAAAGAGAGGGTTCTGTCTTTTTTGCTATAGAAAAAAAAAAGGCAAGATAACAAGCAATGGAGCAGATGGAGTAAATTTTCAGAGCTGTGTGTGGGAGTCAAGCATTCAGATCCCATTAACTAATATTGGAGTTGGAGGATCAGACTCCTACTCACCAGGCTTCAAAAACAACAGGTTCACATTTCTCCAGTTTCACTTGTTTCTTATGTGTCCCTGATGCCATTCTGGCTCCTCTCTACCAGGCTGACATTTACACAACAGCACAGGGCCAAATGTGCCTTTACACTCTGGGCAGGGCTCCTCATCCAGCAAATAGAAATGGAAATATGTAAAGAATAGATCTGAGTTTATGTATAGACCACATGTGCTTATGGATGTGCTATGGGGAAAAGGACCAGTAGTGTGCAGTGGCTTCATCCCACAATCAAAACAGCCATACAGAATTGTATTTTGGCAAAGACAGTCCTAACATTCCTACTTTACTGCTTTAGGACAGGTGAAGGGTGAAAAGCAGGTAGATATGCTCAGTACAGCTGTGCAGTGCAGTTCCAAGATCTCTTTCATAATGTCTGGCTGTATACACCACCCTTGCCACCCCTGAACCATGAGAAATGCACTGTTCAGGTTGGTGCAAAGCCTCTGTGAGTAAATGCATCTTGTACTCCTGCTAAGAGGAGCTAATAGGCACAGGTGTTCCCATTTGCATCTATCTCCTACATGCTGGCCATGTGCAAGAGCCCCACACATTCAGCTGGGATGGGCATGTTGTACAGGATTTTTCTCCTCCCCTGGGTCATCTCCACAGTGTTCTATTTTGTGGCTAAATATTCTCTTCTTCAAAATCAGGTTCTCTGTCCCTGGTAGCTGTGGGAAACAACCATCCTCAGCTCCACTGTGTTTTATCATGGTAGCTTTATTTTTAACTGACTTTAATCACCCAATTATTAGGAGTGACACAGCACTTACACCCTATCATTGCAATCTAATTAATTTCTGATCCTATAAATCATTCTTGCACATCAAGTATGTAGTATCTATGGGCTGAGTCTTTATTTGCTCCACAGGGACACTCAGCAGCATCCCTTATGTGCAAATGCAGTAGAGAAGGAGAACAAAGAAGTTCTGAAGAGGACGTAGAGGGGCTGCCTTCCTTCCCTCCTGCAAATCTTAAACCACCTGCAGATGGGCAGCAAAGGCCAAATGGCCTGATTGCTACTCAGGGCACCCCAAAACACTGCACCTCAGCAGGATACATGGGATTGCTGTTTACTGCTATTTATTTCCCTATTTCTCTGCATGTAGAGGATTCAGCAAAGCTGACACAGACTCAGATTTTGGTGACCTGCACCATGGGGTTGTTACACATCTCACAGCCAGGTGTGTGCCTCCAGCTGGTGCTCTTCAGTCTGAACTAGGGTGGGACATACGGTCACACCTTTAGCAGGACACACTTCCAACAGGATCCTCAGAATTAATGCCTTTGAGTGACATCTTAGAAGTCCTTGAGAAGCATCTTAGAAGTCCTGCAAAGTCCTGCTACCATCAGGGCTTTAAAAATAGAAACCTGCACATGATTTTGGAAAGTCTGTTGTAGGAGACTTCATGGGGACACACTGGGTCCAGTCTCCTTCCCTAGCTCAAAAGCTCTTCTGGACAGCTCTGGCTATCAGAAGAAACTTCTTCCTCTTCCTGACCACAGAGGGCCTGTGTACAAGGGATATCTTGTCACTTCACATGCAACCAGAAATCTCCTTTGACTTCTATTCAGGTAAAGTGAAAAGAAATATATTTATTTATGCACCTAAGAAATGAAAACAAACCAGCAAACCCAATTATAACTATCAATTCTAATGAAAGACATAGATTAAAGAAATGAAAGAACATACTTGAACAGTCTGGTCATAGGGAGGTTAATTCTGCCTAGTCTCTGTCTCTCTCTCCCACAGCATCCCAACTGCACAAACCATCCTGACACACCCATTGTCAGGTCTGCAGTCTGAGCTTCATCCTCCAGAGAACCTGTTCCTGGTAAATGACACTAGATTTTATAGATAATTTCCTTTTTAGAGCCCTCAGGAGCATCTGGCCAGATTTACTCCTTCCTGTTTATTTGTTTCTAATGTCTTCAGAAGGAAAAGACTGATGTGTCTTTAATAACAACAAGAATTGCTCCACTTGTCTGGAGACGCCAGCACAGCCTTACTAGTGCAGATGTCACATCCTTGACAGACCTGGACTCTGGGAGGGAAAATTTCCCCTCCCTCCTCTCTGTATGAAGTATATCGAAGTTCTGAACTTATTTTTGTATTCATCTGAGCAGTAACAAACACAGTATCAGCATTTAAATGCAGTGGAAAAGGTGCCTGACTACAAATATTCTTTTAGGACTGTGGGAGTGGTCAGTAATCCCTGAATCAAAACATGGGCAGTGGAAAGGAGGAGAGTGGCCTGACTCAGCCTGGCAAGGCAAGCAAATGGCTGTGGGGTTGAACAGAAGCTGTGTTTCCAACATGAGACATTGCTCCAGAGGGACTGGGCTGTGACCTCCTCCCTGGAGGAAGATGATCACCTGGAGTTGCAAGAAGAGCATGAACAGCAGGCAGGAAACCCTCCTGAGGAGCAAGGCTGAAATGCTGCTCTGTGCCCTGCATCCCCACAGCCTCAGCCTGCAATTTTACAGGTGTGGGTGCAAGAAGATCCATCAGTCACTGCACCACTGTACTGCAACTCAGGGCCTCCTGTGTCAGCCCACAGTGGCTGTGCTGCTGCAAACCTGCTCACTCCAGTCACATCCAATGAAATATGATGGTCTCAGTGAAATTTATTTTGCTTCCCTTGGCTGGCTGATCAGTGCTTCTAGCAAATGTGACAGCTTCAACCATCATCAATTACTGCTTTCACTATGCAGTGACTCTTGCTGTGCCACACTTTTTATTACAGAGACCTTTGAAATCTACTGTATTTAAAATTGGTAGAACTAAACCAGGAAAGTTCAAAGTAATTCCCCTTTTCAAATCAGTCCCCTACCAAAAATATTGCACCTCAACAATAGGAACACAACAAGAGTCTCACTTGATGTGGAAATTCTTCTTCACAAAGGTGGCAGGCTGCCTGTTTGCAGAGCTATTCTGGGGAATGCAAGGCCATTTTCCACGTCATTTTGTTCTTTATAGCTTTGGGTTCACTGTGGAGCAGAGTGAGGCCACCAGAGCAAGTTCTCTGCCTGCAGAAATACCCAAGCCTGGTGGTGTCTGTGGAGAATTATTCTCCTGTTCCCTGGGTCCCTCCAGAGCAGGTCCTGCTTGTCACAAGGGAAGAAGTTTTGTGAGATGACTCAATAGGAGCAGGCTGCCAGGCAGGATATCAGTGAGAACACAGCACTGCAGCTCCATCCTGCATTCCAGAGGGAAGGGCTGGCACTGTTCCATCTCCCCACCATGCAGAAAGATCCACCAGGAAGGAGAACAAAACCTTTGCTATGACCATCGCACCAAGGTAAGAGACAATTGAAGGGCTGATTTTCCCCAGGCCATGTCTGTGGGACTTGGACATTTCTCCCTTCTCCACATCTCCATTCCAGGAACGATCACTGCAAGTAACTGTGATGGCAAGGCCAGCAAATGTGCCAAGGATGAGGCAAACCAGAAGATAGAAAAATCCCCCTGAGATGGTGCTATGCTCTCAGGCATCATCTGCCATCACAATTGCTCTGTGGGAAGCAAAAGAACTTCACTCTGGGGAAATAAATATTTCCTCACTTCAAATAAACAAACAAAAAACTCCAATGAAAACATTAAGTTGGAGTATATATGGAGATCAGAATTCTCAGCTGTCAGGCTGAGCTCATTATGTTTCAGAAGACCTGAGCTCCATTTCAGTGGCAGAGCCACTGGTCTCTGAGTGAGAGAGGAACAAGTTGTTTTCCTGCTCTGTGCCTCAATTTCTCCTCCTGTGAAATGGAGCCAGGGATATGGATTTCTTATAAGATCTACTGGTGAAAAATCTGACACAAGAACTGGTACTCATTGTTTTTCCCCATCCAAACACAAGCTTTGATGCTTTTTCCAAATATCCTTAGCAATAAAGAAAACAACATCTTGTTCCATGAGTGTAGGTCTGTGTAAAAGTGTTTCATGACAGTTTTTTCTTCAGGGTGATCCAAAGCATTGGGGTCTTTTTGGGAGATGTGGTTTTCCTACTTAATAATTTCCTGTTTAAGGATTCTTCACAGCAGCACTAAGTGTTATGTTTCCTCATGTTAAATAAAGAGCTACCAGCTACTTCAGTCAGAGGGACTTTTCATTTCTTAGTAAGAGAAGCAAAATAAAAGTCAGTGAGAAGTCTCCACCAGGCAGGACATTGTGTGTCACAGCTCTCAGCAGCTGAGCAAAAATGGCAACTGCCTCCAACTCCTGGCAAAAGAAAGGCAGCCCTCAACACCCCTCATGAAGGCAAAAAAAGGAGGAGAATGACACAAAAAATTATTTCACAGTGTCTCGTTCAGCTCATAAAAGATGCAGATAAGACAACTAACTAAAAGTTGTAGCACTCCCCATGGAAGTGTCTTTTATGGGCGTTATCCACAGCTCACACCTAGAACTGTGCCTGCACCTTCAGGGATACTGAATATTATCATTAAAGATGGTGTTAGGTTTTGCACCTGGGAACATCAGTAATTAGGCAAACTCAAACTTTGGGGACTCAAACTCAGGGGCCCAAACCTATCTAAGTTGAAGTTGCCACTTTCTGCCATAGAAGGTTGCAAAAAAACCACCCAGATACCTCTTTTGCCTGCTGCATGCAGAGCAGAAAACCCTGCATGACTCCCAGGGCTTCAGCTTGTCCACAAGTCTTCATATGAACTAATCACACTGCAATATTATTCCACTTGTCAACAGATCGGGAGGAATTGACAGAACCTGGTTTAACTATTTAACTCTGCCAGGGGTAATAAGTTCTCTCATGCATTAAATTAAAAATGACACTTGAAAATAAGTACATTATGGACCAAATACAGCACAAAAATGGGGGGCAAAGATTTAAACTGCTGCCTGGTGGAGAATTGACAGTGAAGCAATAAGCATCTCATTATCCAGACTTTCTCCAAGTATATCCACCAAGAGGGCCTTTTGCATATAGATGCATTTGCTGTGGGCAAATACCTGCTATCAGCCTGGACAAACACAACTGTTTATTTTCCATAACAATGTTTGAGCTAAAAAAACTGCCAGGGGCTCCTGATGGTGTGCAAACTCTGGACAAGGCTGTCCCTGCTCAACCTCAGCCCCATCATTCCTGCCTTGCAGCTCACTGTCTGTTGGCAAAACTCTTCTTCCCTTCTGCTACCATCTGACAAGCAAGGCAAAACACTGACCTGATAAGACACACTTACATGGTAGGATAGCATAGGAGAAGGAATAACATTATTAAAGACCATTTTTCCTTGCAAGTGGAATGATTCCTTCCAGAGAGAGGAAATTTCTTTACTTTGGTTCGACAGTCTTGAATTGTGCCACCTTCTACCAGTGTCTGGGGTGTCTCTTTCTCTTGCAGCAGAGTCCTCTGCTGTGCAATTTCATACACAGATACACACCTCTATTCTCTCCTGGTGCTGGAACACATACTCAATCTGTTGTTAGACCTTTGGGGTGGGCTTTAGGCCTCTCAATTAAAAAACCATGAGTTGGTCCCCTTGACAGTCAATGGGGAGTTGTAGGAATTAGAAAGTAAGAATTCACCCAGTTTTTCTGAATAAAATAAATTAACCAGCCAATAAGTATGGCTTACAAGCTGACTCACTCCAGATTTTTCCAGGTTGCCAAACAGTGATAGGAAGGAAGACTGCAACAGAAAAAAGTGCTGCCAGCCAAGCCAGCTGGCTCAGGGTTAGTCATCATTTTTGCAGACATCACAACTTAGGCCACAGGAACCCCCCCCATAAGCTATGATTTTAAGTGAGAAGACACCTCAGAAGCGAAATGCTGGGTGAAGATCATGTGAAGGGCTCAGGGCCATTAATATGAGCTGAAAAGTGGGAGGTAGAAGGAGACATGATGTGGCAAAGGCTCAAGTTTGCCAAATGCTGAGAGCCACGGGCTGGAGTTGGGAGCATGCAAGGACCAGCTTGCATAGTGAGGTTGGCAGCTGTGACAGCTGACAGAGGTACTTGTATACCTTCCATGGCAGGATATGGATGTGCTGAATTGCCTGGGCACTGAGGGCAGAGCAGACCCCTGCAGGCAGGTGGGTGAGAGTGGATCCAAACAGCCCCAGTAAATGTTGGCTCTGTGCTGTGCCCATCTGTTCCAGGAGGAGAAGAAAATAAACCCCAACAAGTCATTCTTGCAATTGCTGCTGGTTTAAAACCTTCCCATAATAGCTTCAAATCTTGCATGCCCTTTGAGAAACAGTCACAATTGCTAAAAGGCAGCAAACTGATTATACAAATTCTATTGAAAATCTACCCATGGGAGAGGATATTGAAAATTTTAACTGAAAATGTGTTCTCTATTAAGTGATGGAGATTTGTAAAATAAAATTGTTATTGATTGGATGGGTTTTCAGCTCAATGAGGAATATAAAAGGAATTATCTTAATGAAAGCAATCCTAATTAAAGCCCCAATTGCACTGAGGTTGCAGGGAGATATTGGGACACTTCCTTTGACCAAATGCCCACTGAAGGTGGGAGAGAGATATATGAGTGGTTTTTGGGGCAGACCCTGCACATAATGTCAGGTGTGTGAAGATATGCATTTCTAGAGGAAATAAAGACATTTATTTGCAGCTATTGAAGGATAGAATTTTTTTTTAAAAATTGTAATCAGGGTGCAGAGTCTGAGTTTGGAAGTGTCATCCTGAGACTTCCTCTAAAAAACAAAACATGACAGAACATGGAAAGAGGAAAGGCAACAAAAGCAAGGTTCTGATCCATGATTAAATGGCAAACTAAGCAAGCCCTGCTTGAGGCTTGTTTTTGTCTCATTCCCCAAGTCCTACTACCAGGACAGTGAATGTCTAAGACAAAGCAGTGAGTGGTTCCACTCATTTTACCAAAGAAAATTGAGTCTTCTCACTCTAGAAACTGAGGGGGACACTGCACTGCCCCTCTCACAGCTGCATTATCACTTTTTTTTTTTTTGCTAAACTGGTTCCCACTCCTTCTGGCAGAGCATCCCTGGTGTCTGGTCCTAAGGCAGCCACAGCTCCATCCCATGGGCTAAGCCAGAGGGACCCACTGGCAGCTTGAGGAGCTGGTGGGACATGGCTGTGCAAGAAATCCCTGAGAGGGACTCTCACCTTCTCTGGCAGAAGGGGAGAAATCAAAATAATCAAAATCAATCTCTTCTCAGCACCTCCTGTGTGTTATATCTCAGCTCACTGATGCCATGCCGGGCTCCCTCCAACAGTGCCTCAGGTGCAAACAAAATTCTCAGAAATCCTTTCCTGGATTACTCAGAGACATTCATATTCATTAGGAGTTATCAGCACGAAAGCAAGACTCACATTAATTAAATGTGTTCAGCATTGGGGAATTGAGGAGTTTGGTCTTGTTTTGTTTAAGTTTGTTTATTTATTAGAAGTATTAACTTATTCTGACCTAACTTTCACTGAAATTTTTTCCCAGTTACAGGAGTACAGGCTTATAAGCTACATAGTTGAAAATGCATACAGAAAGATGCAAAAAGAGTAAAAGAAATGCTGTACACAAAAACACCGACTTCCATTTTTTAAAGCTTCTCTTAAGGCATCAAATGAGAAAAACACGGGGGAAATTCTTCCCCCTTGACTCTTTCTCAAGAAATCTCTGTACCAAAGATGCTAATTAACTTTGCATCTAAATGAATCACTTCCACTACCAAAATATTTTATATAAATATAACTATTCCCATTTCTTTAGAAATCTGTTTAGAGTGTTAATACTGTGATGGATGCACTGGACCCCCTCAACCAAAGCAGCAGAAGTTTGACAGTCTCCACAGGAGGTAAAGGCCTCAGCCTTTTCAGGCATATGTTGTGATTTTTGGGGTGTCAGGCACAGGGCCAGGAGTTGGGCTTGATGATCCCAATGGATTCTTTCCAACTCAGCAAGTTCTAAGATTCTATGATTCTATGAGTAACATTCAGGTCAAAAAATCCTCCAGGAAACCCACAAAGGGGCAAAGTGACCCAGTGAGCATCGATTCACATGAGCTTGGAACACTGATCATGCACTTGACACATGAACAGCAGTGATTTTTCCAAGACTCATTTGTCAGGGAGGAAAGAAAATGTTGGGTACAAGGAGTCTCATGCCCTTCCCAGAGCAGGCAATCTGACTATGAATCAAACATTTTATCCTATAAATATGAGAGCCTGAGAGAGCCTTCTTTGAGATTTCCCTTCCTGGCTGTGTGGTGGTGATCTCCCCTTGAGCTGGAGAGTTGTCCCTTGAGGCAGAAAGACTTTTTCTTAACAACATATCTTTGGATAAGTCCAGTTCAAGCTCTATCTCAGTTTCAATGGGACTGCAAGCTGATGACTCTTGAGCTGGGATGTCTCTCAGGGTTTGACATTCTTTATCTGAGCCTGAGAGATCCTTCCTTTCCCAAGGTGAAGAGACCTCTTAATCACAACACACCCAGAAAGCTGCTGATAGCGTCCCAAAGCAGTGCTGATGAAATTTATGTAGTTAATTCCTTTAGACATAAACCATTGTCCAAGTCTGAGACTCAGATTCAACCTAAGCTCCATCAGGAGTTTCAGAAAGAAGGGGAGGTCACTCTGAACCTTGTGGCTCAACAGGAAGGTCTAACTCACACTTGTGTACTCTGGTCTCTATATAAATCACTCTAGATTGATTCCAACTCAATTTTCCTTTGTATGTTCTATTTGTATAGTAACTAACACTGTGAACCTTGCCATCAAACTTTGTGAAGTCACACTTTGATAAAATAATATTAAAATAATTTGCCAGTACCTTTTGGTGATGATTCTTTGAGTGACCCTGAATCACTCATCAGTGACAAACACACCTGGCAGTTAACTGTCAGGGCAGTGAATCTCCTTACAGGTCTGCTGTAAAAAAAGTGATGTTTAAAACCATCATTTTAATGAAATTTCATTGCCTTGTTTTGGTTGGTTTTTGTTAAAGCATTGCTCTTCTTTCTTGCTTAACACAACACCATTACCTAGATGGCCTGCAGGGTGCCATCTCAGCAACAATTCTGCAGTGGCTGCACCCTGGCATTGATTTATGCTTGCATATTAGTAAGGAAGAAAACCTTTCTATTGCAACATTTTCCTTCCTTACTGAAGGGCAGAAAAAACAGCTAAATTATTTCAAAAGCATGAAGCAATTTGTAACAGGTGGTATTTTACTGATATGAAACAACTGCTCTAATGGGGAATAAATTGCTAAAATATTAACCATTGTGCAACTTTCCATCACAAAGAAACCACTGCAGAAACATTTTCTGCAGAAAAAGGCTCAAGCCCTCCTCATCAATGAGGTCACACCTCTGTCATTATAATCCCTCATCTCATGCAGCCTGGAAGGGCTGAGGATTTGAGACAAGGGCTGCGACTTACAGTTAAGGGTGACAAAATGATCTAGAGAATGTCTCCTGATACTGAGGAAGAGACATCCATAGCAGATGAAGCGAGAGGAGTGAGAAAGAATAAACATGTCTCAGTCCCAAAAGGA
Organism: Cettia cetti; assembly: GCA_013401135.1. Taxonomy (NCBI): domain Eukaryota; kingdom Metazoa; phylum Chordata; class Aves; order Passeriformes; family Sylviidae; genus Cettia; species Cettia cetti. The sequence continues at coordinate 71,094 of VZUI01094760.1, forward strand.
ATAGCAGAAGATTTGGACCATGGAAAATCACTGCTTTTTCCCTACTCTTTTTTTCACTCATACCTATTTCTGCTGCTCCTATACTAACATCACATGACACTTCCCTCTAAGCCATGAGACTTACAGATGTTTTATACATATATTCATAATGAGGTGGAATTTTTATTAAACTTGTCTGTAGAAGCTATTGTGGAGCCTGAATTTTATTTACTACAGTATAATAAATTTCCGAAGCAGTGGTGACACCATGGTAACAATATTGCTAATGTAATTATTCCTGCCTCAAAAATAGAGTCAAGTCTTTGTCACATGTAGAACTGCTATACAATAATTGAATACAGTTAGGTTTCCTTTCTTCTAAGCAGGAGGTGAGGAGCTGAAAATACACTTCTCCATGGCAATTTGAATCAGTAATTATTTGCAGAAATCAATGGGAGGAATTACCCATTCACACCCATATTCTTCTGTTTGGTTGTTTTCCCAAAAATAACTAACACTGAATGGAGAAGTTTTGAATGAGGCATCCTAGCAGTTCAGGAGTGACATGGCTTGTTCAGGTGTGTGCACACACTTAGGGAATCATAGCTTCTGTGAATGCAAACTTTTGCAGCACTGATCAAATAAAACCTTTTCTTAAAGTTTACATTTTAACATTGTGTGGCAAACTTCTGGAATATAAGAAGACAGAAGGACAACCTTGTTCATACACTACAGTGATGTGTAGTTCCTTAGCTACACTGCCAAGTTTAACCTTCACATGGAAGTACCTAACAAAATTTTATGAGGCTTCTTATCAGTTCTTGGAGAAAAGTGTGGATGAGGAAGATCCATGAAATATCACAAAAAAAATTATCTGTAAATTTAAAAATATCAACACGATATTTAGAAGTCAGTGGCGATTTTTTACTGTCCTCATTATGTCAGTATAACACATATCTCTGCTCCTGTGATATAAAGGAGACATGAAAAAAAGGGCACAAGAGCCCCTCAAGAAACATGAACTTTATAAGCATGCATTTACATATGCAGCTACCAAATGAAGTCTGGAGTCACTGTGCTGGGATATCCACTGATGTGGCTCAGCTGAAACTGATTAAACTCCACTACAGTCTGCACCAGAAGATGCATCTCTCTCATGCATTTTGCTAATGAGAAGAGAGAAATATTCCTGAAATGACCCATGCTAAAATTGAGTTTCTTTGTTTAGTTTCTCCTATATAGAGAGAAGATATTAGATGGAGTGGAATGGAAAATCTCACAGAAAAGGGGCCGCCTGTGGATTTCATAATGTTCTGCACATTCACTGAACCTAGACCTTTGCCTTGGAAACAGTAGGAAAACAAGAATATTTTTAAGGACTGTGATCAGAGGAGAAAGATGTATTGCATGTAGCAATATCTTAGGCCTTGAGTGTGGCAAGGGAATAGGGTGAATTTTAGAAGGTGTATTCAGTGTTCACCTTTGTCCACATCCTTCATAAAAACTACTGAGTATTTGGCAAACCCATGGAAATCCTGTCTGGAAACACCTGAAGGGAGGAACTGAAGGGATCTCTATCAAAGGAGACTACTTTTTCCAAATGCCCATTGCAGTCAACAGCATTACTTGCAAGCTTAATATTAAACATGCATTGAAGTGCTTTGCTGGACAAAAGCCAGATGGTTCAATGCTTTCCAGAATTGAGCTCTAACCAAGGCTTTACTGGGCTGTCCTTCAGCATGATTGTCTTGGCCTTATCTCACAGTGGGCCTCTAGAAACCAAATGCAGAACTACTTCTCATTTATGTTGGTTCAGAAATGACCCTTTGCTGTCGTGATCATGGATCCTTTAGAAATTCATACAACAAATAGATAAAAGTAACATATTTTTTAAGAGGGTATTAATTTGTAACTGTTTCAGCTTCTGGTTCAGTTGTAAGACATTGCAGAGGCTGCATTGCAGGTGCAGTTATAAATCTGTTCTCCTTGTAATGTGTTTGGGGGGTTGGGATTCTGTTTCAAAAAGAGGAGGTGACTGGAGCAAAAAGCTCCCTATGGGTAAACAATGCAAATAGTGAGCACAGAAGTTCTTTCAGGCCTGCCAGCAGAAATCTCCATCTTTGAATCCAGATTAGCACAGTTTCTTGAGCCTAGCAGGTCTCTGTTTCTCACTGAGCACATCCCCACTTTTGCTTTTTGAAACACATCACGTGGCGTCCATCCTCCTGTCTTTCACTCCATGGCCAACCTGGGCTGTAGGAGGCTCCCAGTAAGTGTGTGTGCCAGAGAAAACCCATGTCTTTCATGAAATGATCCCAAAGACAGGGTCAGAGCACTGTGAGCTCCACCCTCCTGCAGAGTCAGCAAAAGATGCCAGTCTCTGGGGCAGAGAGCAGCACTCAAGGCCAACCAGGAGCAACTCAGCAGCAGGACATCAGCCTGGGGCTGACAAGTCAGGGCTGTTCCTGGGTTTTGTTTCATGTGAAACATATAAAAGGTGCTGGGCACTGACAGTCACCCCAGAACTTTCCTTTTTCAGACAGATATGCTAATTGACAAGCTGAGTTTTTGTTGACACTCTTTGATCCTTTGCTTTTTCAGTGTCCAAGCAAATGGAGACACTGGATTTCTTTCATTCAGATCACAGCTGACGAAGTGCAGCAAGGCTGCAGTCAAGGTGATATTGAGTATGATTTCCTGTACCTAGCCAGAAGATAAAATTTCAAGAGTTCAAGTTCAGGTGAAGGGAAATGAGTGCCTTACACAACACTGTACCAAGAAAAAAGAAGGGTTAAATAAAGGCTTGTTTTCAGCTGAAATTAAAAAAGAATGTTATTGTTTCTTACATTAAACCCCTGTGCTTTTATTTCCAACCCTATTTCTGGGGTGATTCAGGCAAGGGCTGTCTGATGATGAAGATAAGGATAGATGTGATGATGGGTCTGTAGGGTAATATATACTTTATTGTCAGGCTGGGTGCAGTGTGAAGTCAATAAACCTCATAGCTATTGATCATGCTGGAAAAGGAAATTAATGCAGACATGGCTTGCTTTTGCAATATGATAGGTATGTCTTCACATCATCACCTGACTGCCTCAAGCTGTTTGTGCTTGTCTGAGTTGGATGGGAGGCAGTTATCCAAAATCTCAATAAATCAGTGGTGACCTTTGTGAAATTTCAGAGTCATAATCAAACTGTTGAGAGAGGCAGCTGGGAAGTGGCTTACAGGATCCTTTTTGTTCAACATGGCATATTAATTTGAGTTGGAATAAGCACAGTTAGAAGGGCTCCAGCTCCAGCTGTCCATCTGTGCTCTGCTTCAAAATATCTTCAGAGCACCCTAAGTTCATCAATTCATATTCATTCTGGTCATAATTATAAATCATAACAGTATCCCACTCCTTTCAAGTCTCACACAGATCAGTGATTTTATTCACAAGCAGATTTATAGCTACCAAAGTCTGCTGGGCCATAAAGTTTGTGAGTCTCTTTCTTTACTTTGCTCAGGGTTCTTTTATTAAAAATATTACAGATATTACAATAAAGTTCCTTGCTGTTTTCACACTTTGGTAGATTCCTCCAGTAATCTATCTCTAGCTATGTCAGTTAAAAACCTACAAAACTTAATCAGGTGGAAGTAGTTTGCTTTTCAAAGGAAGAAATTCTCCCTGAACTCCAGTGCATTATGAATTTTCCAGCCCTGGCAGATTGACACAATGATATTTGAGTCCCAGTGAGAAATGGAGTTGCATGGTTGGATGAAAGTAGTAAAAACAATCAAGTGTCTGGCTGAGGATGTGGTGCTGCTACTCTGCTGGCTCCAGCTCCCCAGGTATTGCTATCAGTTTTCCTGCATCAAATGAAGGAAGACACTTTAGAAAAACCACTGAGCAGAAAAGTCTCAACTCTGCAAAGAATTCTGGACTTCTTTGGTAGGTAATTTAGGCCAAAAAATTCTTCTTCCAATCTTTTGTTCTACTAGCTTGCAGCTTCTGGCTGGTGTCACACAATCTGTACAGAATCAGCATATGCATATCCAGACCAAACCAAAACCAGCACGTGGTTGTACCAGTGCTTGGTGTTTCTCTTCCTGATGCTTACAGCAGTGGAGATGGGATTAGTAAAGCCAGCAGTGATAAAGGACACAGTTACTGCTCTTTGCAATCTCCCTGCTGCCACAAGGCAGGAATTGTGATCCCTTTTATCTGCTTTCACAGCTCTGACAAGTCTCATGTCTGCAGTGGTTCTCTGCAGATGTGTGCTTGTCCCACAGCCTGTCCTGCCCTTGGGTGACCAGGCACTTGTCAGAGATAGGAAATACAGGCCATCAGGATCTGCCTTTCTTGGAGCAGAGGACCTGCTTCCCAGTGCTGCCTGTGGCTTCGTGAAGTGCTGCAGACAGGGGAGTTGGGCTGGAGTCATCATGTGCCGATAATTCTCATTTACAGCCTTTGTAGCAAGCTTTAATCTTTTCTAAACAGCTCTCTATGGCTCCAGAGGGACACATCTGAATAGCCCTAATAGGTTGTCATCATTTCACTAATGGGGGCTTATTGCCTGACTTATGGACAGACCTAATTCCACTTCTCCCCACTGCCCTCCAGAAAGTGGAGGGCTGCTTCATCCTTCCCCCTGCCCATGTCCCTCTGCCAAGAGGAATCACTGTGCTGCTCTTAGGAAGGACTTCAGATGAAGAACCAGATGCCCTTCCACAGTTTAACTAAGCAGAGGACTTTGACCTTCAAAATTTTAGTAGAGATAAGTGGGAGGAGAATTAAAATCTTTCTATGATCCATGCAGTATTTCTATTATTTTCTTCAGTACTACTTCAGAACCATATGAAAGCCATCTGCAATGTGATGTCCATCTTCTCATTAGGAGCAGACACACAATGACAGGAGGCACAATGAGAGGCAAAAGCTCTTTTTAAAAAGCTCTCTGGGTGGCTGCTGTACACAGAGATTTCACAGAGAGAGAGAGAGAGAGAGGACTGGGCTCTTGAGCAAGTCTCCCTAGAAAATTTGCTCCCTATTCCCTGCAGGACACCAATAGCTGGAAATCTTTCACTGGCATCATTTCTAGCTAATGTTGTGTTTGTGGCTATTTTCTGAATTTTTTAAGAACCTTTCATAGGAAGAGACACCAATATTTTCTGGCATTAGGGAACAAAAAATATTTTCAGGCTCCAGCTGGCAAAACCTCAATTCAGGGCTCCAAGACAGCATATCTGCTCCAGGATGACTTAGGGCTGTGACTAAAACTGGACCAGTGAAGACACCCCTTTGCCTCAGACTTCTTTGTTGTTAACTCTCCAACTACATACAAGAGAGGTTTCATCCCATTTCTCCATAGATACTTCAAGGAAGGTGTTGGCAGGTTGAGGACACAAGTTCTAATTTCTATTGGCACAGAAACAGGTGAGACAGGATGCTCTGCCTGGAATGAGTTAAAAAAACTTGGAAAATGCTCTATTTTGAAAGGTTGTCAGTGGTGAACGGAGAGGGAATCGTGCTGCTCTTGGTGTTGAATTATGCTAAAAGCAGTGTGACTCATCAACCCCAAAGTTAAACATCCTGATAGTGAGGCAAAATGTGGCAGATACAGTAAAATCTCCTTATCTAAAAAAGCTGAGCTGACACAGCTAACCTGATGACATATGAGTGACAGTAAAACACTTTAATATAAAAATCCAGTCCCACCATTAAACAGCAGGTTCTTCTAACATACCCATCTTGGAGTGTGTGTGGAGGCTCTCCCTTGGGTGGGAGCAGCCCTCAAGGTTACTGCTCAAAGCTGAGTAAAAGAGATTTGCCCGCAGTTCTTGGTATGGGTAACTTCAATCTCCACTTAATAATTGGGGATTTTTGCTTGCTTTAATACAATTGCTTTGATACTACACTAGTAGTTTTTAGGTTCTATACTGTGTAGCAGTACTTCAGATATTTTTACCTGATAATCTGTCATAGTAAACCATTCATTTTTCTATACATCTGTCTGGTTTGCCATCCTTAATCTTGAGGGACAAAGTTGTACAAAATGTTTATCACACCTCTTAAATCCCTTAGATTCAAAACCTTGGTAAAGCCTTGGGCTCAGACTGGATCCAGGCACACCCAGAGAGAGCTCCATGAGGCCTTTAGAAAGCAAGGGGGGACCTTTCCACACCTCATGACTCCACAGGAGGGCTTCTCTAATAAACTCTGTCTGAAGCTCCCACTCCCCCCACAAATGGGTAGGCACAGCAAAACCCAGCTTAATCCCCAAACCGAATCTTTGATTGCTCTTTACTTTAGGGGATGTGACTTATCCCTCAAGCTAAAGCTGGAACTACATTGCATTTCTAGCCAAGAAAAGAGAAAAGGTGGGAACACTGCAAACATTACTAAATGGAAAGGCTGTGGGTGTTTGCCACTGTTTCAATGGCAGCACACTTCTCAGCAGGCACTAATTGACCCAGTTTTTCAGCATCATGTGACAAGCTAAATTACCCTGAAAATAGAGCCCTGGCCTCACACCTTCTGCTGGAAGAGAAGTCCTACATTGAGCCCTCATCCTGGCCTGAGTTCACCAGGGGCTCTTACAAAAGCACAAACATATTAATGTTAAACAATGCTAATGCACATATGTTAACCCACCAGCGGGGATCAGCTCTCAGAAAGTGAATCCAGAGCATGAGCTGTAATTACCAAGCCTTGCCTACGCCTCTGATTATCCCAGCTCAAGCCATTCTCTTGGCTTCCACCTGTAATTTTCCCCCAGGTTTCCCAGCTCTGTCTTTTGCAGCAAAAATGTGATAGGCTTTTACCCCGTGGTAGAGGCAGGGGAGTTGGCTTGAGGAAGCTGCAGTTACTCTGCATCCACCCTTAGGAGCCGAAATTGGTTTTGCTCCCAGTTTCACAACCCTGTAGTTTTAGTTCACTGATGTCATGTTTTTCTACACGGTGTGCTGTGGCGTGTTGTGTTTGATTGCTGGAAAAGTGCATCTATTTTCTTTAATACCCCATCCACATAACACATGTATCAGTAAAGAATGCAATTTCACCATAAAATCTATGTGTTTCATTACGTGCTCCCTATGATCCATATATTCTATCATGAAATGTTGCCCTCTGTTTGCTACTTCATGTTACATTTCTCAGGAGGTTAGCTTGACTTTCATGTGGCTTCTATACTAGATTTTTTTTTTATGTCCACATAACCTTTTAAGACATGCATGTTTTTTGTTACAGGTACAAAGAGAGTTAGGTTCACATAATGCAGCTTTTATTAGACCTCACAGAGAGGTCTCGTTACCCTGAAAAAAACAATAATTCCTGCTTTAAGGCAAGACTTTATCTTTTCAATGGCCGTAGAGATTCCTATTGTCTGCAGAGTAATTTTTTTTTTCCTTTTGCTACTAAAACAGGAAATGTGCAGTGAAAAAATGGCCTGCTCTTTATTGACTTCACACATCCTTTTTCAAATCATTTCAAGGGAGGTAAACCATTGCAAAGGCAGACTTCACATCGATAGTGGGAGCAGCATGTCAGATAGACAGCAATCCTGAGACTTTGCTGCTGAAAAATCAATTCTGGTCCATTGGAGTCAAGAGCCTACAAAGGTATAAATGAGGGAAGCTACTGACCTATTTTCCTAGCACAGCTTTTCTAACATGACTAATTAATTGGCTCGTGGACACCCTTTGAAATCACAGACCTTTGTTTCCCTTCACCTCGTCCCACTTTCAGACTGTTACACCACCACCAAGGTCACAACAGCTAAAATGGGAGCAAGGAAGTCTAAGCAGTTGATGCCAACTCCACAGCACAGGCATGGATGTGTTGACCAAGGAGAGACACAATTTCCTTGGCAGTGTATAAAAGTGTGACCAAACCTGGTTTCCTCAGCAGGCTGCTCTGTGCATTGAGTAACACCATGCACAGGGTAATGAAAGGTGATTCCCACACATAACCTGTGTGGTAGTGGACAGACACTTTTTACAAAGAGTTCATAAGCAATCTTTCTGTCTGACAGGTGATTTCATGGAGCAAAAGCACTCTGGCCAGAGTGGGATTGCTATGTGGGACGCTGGCATGGTGTTTGAACCCATGATGTGTAGACATTGTGTGTATTATTTTCATCCTGGTAGTTTTTAGAGTTTTTCTTCTTATCTGAGGCAAGAGCCCACTACATCAGCCACTTTGCTCACTTTGTAGTTACCAGAAAGAGAAACGCATGCAGGGGGCAATCCAGGCCTAATGGAAGGTTAATTTCCTCCTGGAACTGTCTCAGCAGGGAGCAGATCTCAATGGCATTTGGTAAATGTCATTAATCAAGTGCAATTATTCTGATCCACTTTTCTCAAAGTCAAACATGGAACATGGGGTAAAATTAATGACCTAGAACAGAAGTTTTCAGTCTATGTCTTGTCAGCAAAGGGTGGAGTCCATGTTATTTAATGCAGACACCTACATTGCCCCTGGATTTTTGGTACCAGTTAGGCTGATATTCTAATTTAAGTGTCCATATGCTGTTGATGAAGGGAAACCAAAACCTCTGGAATCATACAAGAAAAATGTTTGGCTCTTTAATCTGTCTCTCCACTTTCCTAGGCTTCCTAGCCCATGCAGGTTTTCTCTTAGGATCAGAGGATCAGGCTGTGGGATGAGTGATCTGAGCTCTGTTGTGCAATGTCCAATGACTAAAGCCTGATTCAAGAAGAAGGCAAAGCAGGTTTGATTCTCATCAATCCAAAACTTTTGACTTTCAGCAAGTATTTTTTTTATCCCTTCTGCATCCCAGTCCCCTGCTAGTATAGTAGAAATGATATTTGTCAAACTCAGAGGATTGTTTTTGGGCAGAAGCACTACTTGTGAGATGCTCAAGCATCATTCTGAGAAGCTCCACAAAGGTTATATGGAAAAGTTCCCTATTTCCAGTGAAAGGGAATTGTGGATTTAGTTTTTAGTTGAGGCATAAATACACTGAATTTCTTTCAATGAATGAAGAAGATGTGAAGAAATTCAAAACTGCTACACTGCACACTGAGAGCACATTTTTTAAAAAGATAGTGAGAGTGCATATGTGAAAAGGGGCAGGGTTTGGATTAACCAAGTTATCCTCATTTTGCCATTTATTAACTCCCGGGCTTGGGGTTAAGCTTGTCTGCTCTGGTAAGTGGAAGAGCTTTTCCATGCATGTTAATAAGGAACACCATTTATTTTTCTCTTTCTTTGCATGCAACTTCTACCAATATGAATTGGACTCAGTGAAACAAGTACAGGAAGGGAATGAAGAAGATAAAGAGGAAAGGGCAAGGACAAGAGAAGAAGAAAGAAAAGGGAAGGAATTCTGGTATTCAAATATTAACGTGCAGTCATGGAATTTAAACACTGAACTGTATTTGCAGTGCCCTTGGCATAAACAGAGCCTTGCACCCCTGATCTTCCCTTGCCTTTCACCTGGTTCCCTTCCTGCACAACCATGGAAACATTCTTATTCTCCCAAGATGTTTCATATTCATTTCATAGGAATCACCTTCTAGAGAAAACAGAGAAATAGATTAAGAAGAGGATTAAGAACAGGATTCACATCTCCAGGATGATACTTCCCTGCAGAAAATGTTCAGCCCTTAAAAGCATTCATAACCAAAATACTGCCAGCAGTTGAAAGTTCATATTGCTGAAAATGCCTTTTGCACAAAATTCCTATCATGTATTTACAAAACCTCTGCCCCTGCTAGATAATAAGAGGCTACAAATTACAAATGAATGCAGCTGTATTTCATTATTAATTGTTACATGTTCCCAAGCTGTTCAGTCTCATGGTCTGCTGATCATGCCTGACCCACAAATGGAACTCTGCAGCACAATAAAATTTCACACACTCTCGGTGTCCTTTCTAATTAGTGGATGAGTCATGCCCTATATCTGCAGAGCAGAACTGCACTTCCTTTTCTAAGAGCATCTATGGATCGTTGTGCAGATGTCAATTCAGGCTGCATTGCACAACAGTTTCAGGGAGGATCAGCAGATTGGGGGAGCTAAGTTTTATGCCAATGCTGCTGGCACCTCCACAGGTCTGGGTTTGGAGATGAATCCTTCAAAATCAGGTTTGGGATTTGATTTCATCTTGTGATATTTAATACTATTGGGAGGGTGAGCCCAAGCATGGGCTGACTCTGTGCTTGTCCTTTTGCTTGTGTGTGACAGTAAAGCATCCTTGAGCTGGAAGGGGCTGCAGGGGTGCTGTTTCTGGGGGTGCTATGCAGGCATTACCACAAAATGGGTTGTGATGAACAAATGCTACCCCAGCTAAAGGGCTCTCTGCTGACAGCCAGGCTCGATCTGAGACTCAAAGGCTCCCTGCCAAACAGTTCCACTGATCAGGAAAAAGAATAGGCTAGTTTAAATGGGGTCATTAAGCCACTTGGCCAAATTCCTACCCCAGGCATTTATCCTATATGTCTCCTCCAATTCCACAGCACAATTGTTAATTGAGAGCTGGATTTTGCCTGAGAGTAATGCAAATCTCACCCTGCAGAGCTCTCTGAACCACAAGGGAACTTGTAAATCTCAAATGGTTGTGGAGGCCAGAGTGACCCTTTTCCCATATCCTGGGGAATTGCCTCAATGCTCATGGCTTAAACTTACCTCTCTGGAAAACATAACGCATAGGAAGTCAGGAATGTCCCATTCAATTACTCCAGCAAAAGCCAAACTTCCTCCTGTAGTAAAACCTTGCAGCTGGATTTCACCTGATAACTGGTGAGCAGGGCTGATGTCTGACCAGCTGGCTGTCCTTCCTTCCTCTGCAGCTGCTGAATCACCCTCTCAGCCCACCCATGGCTTGGAGGAGAGTGGCAAGGGCACAGCAGAAAATAGCCCTGAGTGATGGATTCACTCCAGCTTTATCTGAATTGATGGACAACAGGAGCTAAATTTTCTGAGTTTTCCAAAGAAAGGGACAGTTCTTGAGAGCAACATCAACACAAACACCACCACTCCACTGGGTGAGTTTTAATATTGGCCACTCCCCAAACCCCAAGCTCTGTGAGAACTCATGAACCATCTTCTTCTGGGCAGAGGTCCAGGACTACCCAGTAGCTTCATTTTTTTTGGCCAAATGGATTTCCTGCCCATTGCAAAACCTTCCTGCAACTTCATAGAGCTCGGCTGTTTTGCTCTGAAGTTACTTAAATCTATGATCCCTGGGTCATCCCATGGACATAATTATCTCAGAAATACACACATTGGCATACTGAGAGTATGCAAAGAGAGATGGAAATTAGGCTGTCTCAGATTTTAATGGCACTAGAATGTTATTTTTCTATCAGTCCTTTTCTTTCCACATTATTTTTTCCTATTAGATGTCTTCTAAAATCAAATCTTAATTTAGTTGTGTTTCTCTCAGTTCAGTAAATTTCCCTGGTGGAATTATTATTCTCATTATTATCAGCAAGTGTGGGCTGAAAGAATGAGCATGAAAGGAAAATACATATAATGCATGCCTGAGACTGAGGTGAGCTCTCACACAAGGTTACCAAGTACTGTCCTCGCAATGATGGGCCATAAAAAGAATCACAGAATGGTTTGGGTTGGAAGAGACCTTAAAAATCATGTAGTTCCAACCCCTCTGCCATGGGCAGGGACACCTTCCACTAGACCAGGTTTCTCAAAGCCCTGTCCAGCCCGGCCTTGAGCACAAGTAGGGCACAAATCACAGAGTATCCTGCAGCCTGTGCAGTTTCTGTGGGTGCTGGCTGGACAGATGGGACAGCAAAGTATGGGGATCTTGCTGTGGAAGGACAATATTTGGGGTCTCCACTCATCTGAGTCACTGACTATCCTTGCTCTGCTCATCTCAGAATTTCCTGAGAATGACCTGATTCATATAAATATAAATAAATGCCTTAGAAAGTCATCTCTATATGACTTAGAGTTACATACTAGAAGTGACCCACATCAGCACTGTATGCATCTCCTGCTAGTGAGAGATTCCAACAGGGATTTTCTTAATTTCATCAGGGAAGAAAAAAAAAGAAAAAAAGAGGAAAATCCATACATGTTTTCAGATGCTATGGGCTAAAATTCTTACTAAGACACCCACATAAGATGAGTACCCATTTTCTGTCTTACACAATCACAATTTCCTTGGTACTATGACAGGAAATGCTGGTTCCTGTTGCCCTGCTTTTCAGCCTTCAAAATTGGAGTCAGAATTTCTCATGCACTTTCATGTAAACAAAGCAATGTTTTTCATAAATATCTATATTGTTTACATTCCTCTCTGAAGGAGGCACAATTGATGGACACTTTCTCAGACCAGTGGAATTGAAGAGGTTGAACCTCAGTCTTCCAATGTGGTCTCTTTTCTAGAAATCTATATAAACTGAAAGAAAAAATTAAGCTTCCTTGGACAGTAGTGTGCCAGGTTCCTGTAATGAAGAGGGACAAACAGCCCAAAACTAGAGTTAATTACACTATGGTAGATCAAGGGCTGAAGTGATTCAGGTCTGCCAAATTTAAATAGGCAGTTCTCAAAATAAATGCCTGGAAGAAATCATCTCCTCATGCTTCTGGCAGGTAGAAAAAACCCAACCATACACTGCTGTCCTAAAATCCCATTCATAAATTAGGTGCACCAGGTCACCAGGTTCAGCACATAGAAGCTCTGAGGATGGATAATCCCCCCACAACTAATACCAATACTAATGTTTTAATATCACAATAATTATACAAAGATTGGGGAAATGTGCAGAATTTGGTATAAATTTGGAAGATCCTTTCAAAAATACCTCAATAAAATAAATTGGAATTCACTCCCCAATGCCACAAGACAGAACCAGTAGCCACAGCTGCCTTCTTCTGATAATTGGTAGCAGTTAATGAGGCAAGTCCATTAATAAGTCCATCATTTCCCACTTTAAATTTTTTGTCCAGCATCAAAGGTGTGAAAAAACAGCTCAGGACTTCTCTCTGCCCCAAAGGAGTTTCTACTCTCAGTTCTGATTGAAGGAGTGATTTTGTGTAGGGAAGGCTTGCATGGACCCACTGCTACAATTGCAAATCAATCAAACTCCTATCTAAAGGCTAAAGGGGGTTGAAATTAATTTCCTTTTTATGAGAAAAGGTTGACACAAGTCCCTCATTTTTCTAATGAAATAATAACTCTGCCATATCCCACCAAGAGCTGTGAGGCATAATAGGCATTTTAAGGTACTTAGTTATTCTGGCAGCCAGGACTATCTGTATATGAGAAATCAGCATCACATGGAGTGAGTTTTGAAAGTCCCCAGGAACCTTCCCCCACCCACCATGTGGTCACTGCCCCTCTGAGGGGGTCTGGCCGCAGCTTCCATACCAGCCCCTCCACCTGTCAGGAATCTGCTGTTACACCCTTGTTTTTCTCTTCCAAGGTAACCAAGAGCAGTTCCCTTTGCCTGTCTATATCCTATAACCATCCTCGTGTCCAGTTTAATAATAAAGGCTTTTCTTGATGTAGAAACACAAGGCTCCTACAGCCAGCCCAGATGTCACACCAGAGCTGCCATACAATTGTGTGCTTGAGAGGCAGTTTAAGTTATTTCATCAGCTTCTGACTGTATTAGCTATATATGTGTCTATTTTAATCTTCTTAAGGAATGTAATTTGGACACCTGGCTTTACAGATGGCCAGACAGTAAAAATATAAAAATATTCTTGGTGCATCTGTTTAAACATTTGCAAAATGGCATCTCCTTAAAACTTACAGCCTATGCAGTTAATTGCTAATATCCCAAAGGTATAATAATTTCCAAAGGCTCCACACAGTCAGAGGTACCACTTTCTTTGTGATGCACTTCCCTGCAGGAGACATCTAAGCTATCTCAAAGAGCTCAGCCAAAATAGTTTGCAAACTGGGCTACACAAATTGCAGGAGGGGACTGAGAAGGAGGAAATGGAATATGTTGTTCACAGAATTTTTCAGCTGAAGACCCAGAAATAAGACTCACAGATCACTCTTCTGTAGGCCTCCCCTTTTCCTTTTGCCCATCTACAAGGCTTAATTGGGTCACCTGGAACTACACTCACAGAGGGCCTCTGAAGTCTTCAGCTTTTGCAAGAATTATGAAACATGAAGCAGCCAGTTTCTGATTTAATTCATTTTCATTCTCTCCCTCATGTGTGTTTCTGCTGTGGATTCCTTTCCAGCACTGTGTTTGTGCAAGGGCCAATGCTGAACACCACAATGTTCCCCTAAACTCCTGTATTTTGAAGTTAATGAGGAAAACACGTTCCTGGATTAATTCTATAAACAAAAATAAAGGCAATATTGCTGACCTTCAAAATTGTACTTTCCTATTGGAACAGCAGACTGTGAGGCTGAAAGGGATTTCAGAATTCAGCAGGAAAGCATCAGCACCAAAAGCCATCAAGTGGATGTTTGGCACTGCTTGTAGGAACACAGGGCAGAGGGACCTCTTGACTCACAAGCTGAAGACAGAGTTTGCTGTGATGGTCAATGGTGCCCCATAATCTCATTCAAAGGTCTGAAATTTCCTTTATTAGTTCTGTATTTTGGCAACCAGCTGAAGCCAGAGCCTCACATAGGATCACGGTGTATCAGTATCAGGACTGTGCAGGTCTCTCCTGTGTCTGTGTGGGTGATAAACCAGTGAGTTGTCCCTTGGCATATTCAAGGAGCCTGCTATTTATAGCACAGTAGTCCCCCTATCCCCTCTTCACATAATCTCTTCATCCCCTGAGGAAGTCTGACATATTTAATCTAAACACGTGCTTTTCCATAGAGGGGAGTGTTCAAATGCAGATGGCTGTTTGGATGTATAGGGTCTGTTGGTGTTCCAAGGGTGTGAGTTAATACTTTTCCTACATCTCCTGAGATTCCTTCTCCTTTTACACAGGTCCCACTCACTGTAATTACTGCTGCCCCTCCATGGTGAATTGTCCTGTCTCCTTGTACCAGGAGCCCAGCAGTAATTAGAAAATCAGCTTTAAACAGTGGCAGCTCTTACAAATAAGTGTCAGGTTGGGGAGACCTGCTCAGCCTGGTGTATTTTAATAACCCTCTCTCCTACCCGTGGCACCTGCTATTGAAATTCAACCAGTTTAATGGGAAAGCAAACCCCAGGCAGAATGAGGAGGGACCAGAGAAACAAATCTCTTTAATATATAAAATAAAGCTTTTGATATTGTGACACCAAATGGATTATCCAGGAGAATGTGCTGAAAGGAAACAAGCATCTCCCCATTCAATATTTATATATCCCTAGATAACAGCCTTCATTGAGATGGATTTGTCAGAGTTACAGTACTGAGCATCCTTTTATGGTTAGTTTCTCAATTTTATGCCTAACAATAAATGGCAGCAATGCTTTCTATTAGAAATAGAACAACAGCTGGATTTGGCATGAAGTTCAAAACCTGATTCCAAAAATGGCAGCAATTTATGAAGCTTTGACAAAAATACATAAATGCAATAAGAAAACATTGATTCTTTTGACTTCCGCTTCACAGATTTGACACGTGCACTTATGGCTCAATATAAATGAACAATAACAACAGTAAGAAAGATTCATTTCCTTAACTCCTTTCAGACTTCACCTGTGAAACTCTGCATGGCGTTTTCTTACCTCCATTACTGTTCAAATTCCCTCACATTAATCTTTCTTTTAATACTCCTGGTTATATTGCAACATCTTCAGAGGTTGCAGCAGCTTAAGGCTTCACTGTGAAAAAATGGGACCTATTTGCTCTGTTGCCAACAGATACAATCCCAAACTGAAGAGTTAATGACCTCATAACAGGTGAGACAGAAGTAGTCAAACATATACAGCATGAGAACATCTCCTATTGTCTGTTTTATTCTGCTTTAATTCCTCATTTCTCTCTTTTATTCATCGTTCCATGGATGGATGGCATGTATTCCCATTGTCTGTGTACAAGTTCAGAATCAGCACCATTCAGATCTTATCTTAAAGCAGAGCTCTTTGGGAAGCTCCTCATGGCCAGCTCACCAGTGGGAGACTTCCCCTGAGAGAAGTGTTAAATCTTAAATTTGGATCCACCCTGAGCATCCACACAGGCACAGCTCATTAGGGCTGGCATCAATCTCATCATCACAGCTTCACCTGGACAAGAATCTGTTTGCTCCACAAATGAGATGTGAGATAATATTGACCACAGATAAGAATCTCTGTTTTTTGTACCAATAGTTTGCTTTGAACTAAAATTTTGGAGTTACAGGAATTCCCATTATTTTTCCAGTGAGGTTTAAAACACTTTATCCTGAGTGAGAACTTCTGATCACTTAAAGAAAAATGAGTGTCCACACTTCCCCAGATCAAAGGAGGAAGCTCAGTGCAATGAGTTTATGCACAGAAGCCAAATCAGGGAGATACAGTTAAAACTCCTTGTCTTTTTTATTATTATTATTATTTTAATCCTCATAATTCTTGGGCCTCTTTGAGGTTTCTGTAAGGGCATTAGAGTTCAGATTCTTGGTCTGGAAATCAAAAGGACTTGAGAAAAATTGGGATTTTCCATGACTTGTGTTGAGATGGAGACTGCACAGAAACAATGGTTCATTGGATGTTCTTGATCAGTGCTGAAACTGGAGAAGTCCATAGACATTCTCAGGAGAATTAATTAAAAAGAGGCCAAAGAACCTTTTTCTAACCACAGTTAAAGAGTTTAGAATAAAGTCTTGTCTTTTTAAACTAGAAATTATACTCTTAAAACTTGCATTTTATTAAAAAGTCTTTCAAATACTGGAAAATTGGCATAAAAGAATGAGTAAATTAAATGCCTAAGAGGAGAGAAGATTTTTAGCGTTTTTTTAAAACTACCAATATACTGAACACAAGTGTTGCCACCAGGCTCAGGATTTCTGCCTTGTTTTAATGTGTGATTCCATTAATTATCTTTTATACACCTCAGGGGGAAATTACTCAGAAAAAGCCTTTGATGGAATGACATTATATTCCTACTTTTTAATAAATGTTGAAAAAAAGTTCATAATATGCATCAGAGATCGCTGAGTCACTCTCCAAAATCAAAGTACTTTCTTAATACATGAAGTTACAAAAACAAAAGGCAACTTTTTGATGACAAGCATGACAAAAGTACTTCAAGATTTCTTTATATGCATGTAGAGAAGTAACTAGGGGGGAAAATCCTGGTCACTTTCTTCTTTTGTGAATTACCTTCACCTATTGCAGAATGAAACTGCTGAGGTGACTGATGCCTTAAGTTTTGGCTTTCATGTTTTTCAATTCTGAGCTGCCTAGGGGTGCAGTTCTGAGCCTCATATTAAGTGTCAGTCAGCTCTTCACAGGGTAGGGAGACAAAACAAATCCTTTCCTGCTGAGGACCAAGGACAAGGAGCAAAACTTTCAGGCCCAAACGCACAAACAAGAGTGGACAGAAGAGAGAAACAAGAAGGATGAGACCTCACAATCTGAAACTGGAATGGGACAATTAAACCCCAATATGCAAATGGACCAAAACTTATAAAAGTGTGAGACCTCGTGACCAGTTGTCCATTTTTTGTGACCATTTTGTGTCCATCTTGGGTGTAGCCTTGGCCAGGCTCTTGTCCTGCCCAAGATGTACCCTAAAGGTCTTTCAATAAATGTCTACTTTAATCTCTAGCTCTGTCCAGTCTCTGTTCCAGGCCAGCCTTCCCAAGGCATCATGACCACTGCACCATGTCTTGTCCTCTTTGCTGGTGTCCATGTTTGCTCATTGTTCCCTGTTCCCAGGGGAGGGAGGAGAAAGCAGGAGCCCAGCTTTGCATGAAACTGCTGGGTCTTTGGATTCAGTCCAAAGTTGTCCTCATCCATTTCAGAGCCAGTCAGGATTACTTGTAAAGTGCTTGGAACTCCTCCGAGTGAAACTACTACTGGAGTGCATAAAATCATTGCATTGACTTTTGAGGGCAGATGACAGTGAAAATCTATGTTTTAAAGTATGATTTTAGAAAGGGAGAGAGAGAGAACAACAAGCATCTGACAGCTATGTTAATCACACAACTTGCAGCAACAGGGGTTTTTTCAATGCATCAGGACTTTGTGTGTATTTCGGATGGATCAGTCTACTCATTGGTATTCTGGAGGGGCTCTACAGGAATTCAACTCATATTTCTTCCATCACCACATTTTTTCAGCAACTTCTTAGCATGTCTGACGTATTATGAATATATTGTGGAATCAAAAATGTATCAGGAGTGAGACATACACTTCTGACACTTGCCATATAAACTGAAGGTATTTTACTCTCATAGGAATCCCAGCATCCTTTTGAGAAATGTCACTCATAAGAAAAGAGAACACTCTACCTTCCCTACCAAGCCTTTTAAATATCAAATATAGCACTTAAACATGTAATTAATTTCCTCTCAGTGCCAGTAGCTCATATAATCCTTCTTTCGATTAGAAAAATGTATTATTTTGCTATAGTAATGAGGTTTGCAGTGCTGCAAATATGAATACAATAAAATCTTGTTTCCATTCAGTTCTACTTCCATATCACCACTTTCTACAGAGCTGAACCCCAGGAAGACCATGGACTTTTCCTCTATCAATTTTTATGGGGAAATAAAGGTTTTAAAGCAAATTTGCTCTGTGCTTTTTATGGAAATAAAATGACTTTTTCTTAGAACTTAGTGAATTTCCTACTGAAAAACCTGTATGTTATCAACACGCCCTCACAGATTAGGGAGCAGCAGGGATGGAAGCTGGAGTTAAATGTGATTGCCTGGGTAAAATCTCTTTATAGAAATGCTGAATATACTGGCTTTATAATGCAGTGCCATCTTCATAAATCCAAAGTATTTTTAAGATAGGCTTCCTTTGCTATGAGATCTGGTTTAGATCTTGCTGTCTAGTGATTACAGATTTTTATGCAGCTTGAAGAAATGTCTTTGGCTTGCTCAGAGAAAAATTGTTGTCAGTGTTTCAGGCTCAGCTTGTACAAAATGCCCTTTGTGACGGGGTCCTTCCTCCCTGGAGAAGGCTGTGCACTCAGTGTTTCAAAGGCAAGCTGGATGGAGGAGGCTGGACCTGTACCAGCTGCAGAGATGATTTAGCTTAGCAGTTCAGCTTAAAGTGAAGGTTCAGGCTTCCATTTGCCCCAGGCTTAGCACGTTCAGGGAGTCAGTAATCCCCAGGGAGCTGTACCTGTGCCAGTGCATCATTTCCCCACCTGAATATTTGGGCTGGAGCCCTTCCCTGAGAGATAAAACCTTGGAGCTGATAAAAGTCTCCATAGGCCCCTGCAGCAATAAGGGTTAAGATAACATTTTTTAATGTGGTCTGCTGAAATGGGTGTTGTATATTTTTACAACAGATAATGCTGGATATTAAGAGAGGAGATAGGAAACTGAGTGCTCCTTACCTCCACAGGGCCCCAAACCACCAGCAGCACAATCACTGCCAAGCCTCTCAATGCCTCTGGGGCATCATGTCTAATAGTCCAGGATGGATGTATTTGCCATAGACCCATCCAGCTTGTTTTCAAACCCACTTTAACTTTGGATTCCCTAATAACTTTTGCAACTGCCACAGTTTTGGTAGTGTTTTGAGAATATTTATTTCCATTGCTCATTTAAGATATTATTCTTATTCACTTTGAAGGTGACCCCTGAGCACTGTGCAATAAAAGAATAAGGTGGATACAGGAGTCAAGGCCAAAGGAGAGTCCCTGAGTTTTCCATGGGAGAGGACAAGGGTAGGACACTGAGAGGTTTCTAAGCCACTCCTGAGCACTTTCCCCAGACCCAGAAATATGAAACTTAAAGGCTTCCTGACTCTGACTCAGTGTTTTTGTATCATACAGTTTTTAAGGAATTTTCTTCCATCAACTTGTCCAATATCTCTTTAAATCCTTGAAAATGTTCAAGATCATGCAGTGGCAAGGAGATTGATAATTTAAATCTATGCTGTGTGAAAAAGCAGCTCAGTCTGTCCAATGCATTTTGCTAGAGCTCACACTTACTGCAGTGATTTTTTCAGGTGTTTTTCAGTTTGCTTTCAAAGGCCTGGAACCTGCAGGTCTCTTTTGGTGCAATACTTGCCACCCAAAGAGAAAACAGCTGTGCCTCAGGCACCTTCTTCTTTCCACGGGGACACCACAGCTTTGCTCACCCCTCTGGGCCCACAGACACCTCTCTACCAGCTAAGAACTCAGTTATTCTGTACCCTAAACACACCTAAAGAGCTCTGGCACACCTGTGGTGGATGACTTCTCTCTACAAAAGTCATGCCTATTTCCTTGATATATCTATGTTTATGTCCACTGATTATTTTATATTATAGCTTTAAATTGTTTTCCTGGTGTGGAAGTCAAATACACTTATCAGACACACTAGCAAACAAACATATTTGCACTGATATAGCAAATAGCTATTTCAGTCCAACTAATAGTTCTCTGGACTCCCTTGAGTCCTTTTCAATGTAGAACTGATTTTTAACAGAATTTCTCTGCTGATATCGCTGCTGTAACCAGTGAAAGGTTACACAGCACTGCAGGTAGTTTAGCAATTTGCTACTGAAATTCCTTTAAACTGAAAACTTCCTTTGGCTCTCTTCCATCCATGTACCCTTCAGAAGGACTGTAAACCAGGAATTTGGGGCTCACTGAAGGCGAGCCTGTGCGAATTGCAGGGTCCTTTCTGGTTCCGGCAGAATCAGTGGTGGTGGCAGAGCTTGTGTGTCCTCCAAAAGGAGCCCAACCTATGCACACCAAACCCAGGATGAAAACCAATGCAAATCCTGCATGGGAGCTGCTGCTGGGGGATTCAGTTCCAAATCTCACAAAGGCCTGGAAGCAAATGGCTAATGAAGTTGCAGCTTTAGACTACATATTTTTAGAAGAAGAGTTTCAACTTACTAAAGCAAAGCTCTGAGCCTTGCTGGGTCTATCAATGCTACTTTGGTACACTTTATAATCTTGAAAATGCCCCTGTGTCTTTCAGAAGCAATGCACATGTCCAGTTTTGATGCTGTTTGTGTAAACTAAAATAGGAATAACTCAATTTCCAGGCCCCAAAAAGGGCTACTGGATCCCCATCCGTGTGGCTGGAGGTTTAGGGGGTTTCTTAAACTGCTTGTAGAAACATTCCCAAACCTCCTGCCTTTCAACAAGCCATTGCGGAGTATTTCCTTTATCTTGCCACAGGATGTCTGTGTCTCCCATGTTGTCCCTGTCTGGAAGCTGCTCCTGGTGTGTGGCCGTTCCTTTGTTGGCTGGGAAAGGCAATGGCCTGGAGAAATGTCTTTGGAAAGGAAGCTGGAGAGACACCAGGGCACAGCCCTGTCTCCCTGCCCAGCAGCACAGCCTGGGCGGCAGCACTGGGAGGAGTCAGCAGCCCCAGCTCCCTTCTCAGCTTTGTTCTTCCCCAGGGCCTGTGTTCCTGCAGCTGTGGCCAGCTGGGTGGCCCTGGGCTCCCTGTGCTGTGGAGGGAGAGGTGGGCTCAGGCCATGGGCAAGGATGAGTCCTCGTGGGTGGACGTCAGGAGTTTCCTGTTCCTCTCTTTTGACCAGGCAGGCTTGGGGCAGTAGATCAGCTTGCAGACTCTGGAAACCCAAACAGGAACATGATTGGAAGCAGGCTTTTTTTCAGATCTTTTTTGTCCCTACAGATGGGGATGTTTATAGACAGACTAAACAGAGCTGCAGCTTCCTCAGGGGGCATCCTGGCAAGAGGGACATGTGTGCCACCATCTATCATTAAACCCTTCACACTAGGGACACATGGGATACAGCTCTGAAGGGCTGTATTTGGCCTCTTTAGCCACTGGACTAAACCCTATTTGCCACCTTTGCAACCACCCAAGGCTGCAGCCAGCAAGGCATGAGCCTCACTCATCTCTCTGCAAGGAAATAATAGCCAATCACATAAGAAATAATTAGATCTGCACCTGTGAAAAAGATCAGATTGGGTTATGCCACCAGCCCTACCCTCCCTAATTTAAAGTGACCAATTTCTTCCAAATTAATGTTTCCAATCTTTATTTGATATGCAGTGTGTGGGAGCCAGATACTCACACATCCATCCTTGTGCCTCTCCACCTCAAGAAAATAAGTTTTTGTGTGTTCAGACACTTGGATGCTGTCTGGGGTCACAAAGATGCCACACACTGACCCCTCCCTCTCCTTTGGATCAGGGGACAGTCCTGACAATCACACAAGGACAAAGCAGCTCTGCTGCCTCCTTCAGACCTGACTCCACACCAGTGTCCTCCTAAGAGCAAGGCATTTGCAGATGACAGATAGGTGAGGGGGAAAGGGAGCTTAATGAGGGGAGGTGTGTGGGGGAGGAAAGCAAGCAGCAGTGCTCATTAGAGACACAGGGAAATGCTGCCTTTCAGACCTGCTTCTCTCCCTTTTGCTCCCTCCGTTCTTCAGACAGATGAGATACCCACGGCGCACGGGCGTGCTTCCTCAATTATTAATGGGAGATGCTTTGTTTTATTTAATGCCGTGGTTTTGATTACTTTGTTCTCCAGGGATATGCTTTTTCTTCTCCCATACCTCGTCTCCCTGTTTCCTCCTCCTTTCTTTGATCTACCTCCAATCCATTTTTTCCCCCCCACAGGAATGATGCTGGTTTTGCCACCAGGTGCTTTGCTCACCCGGGCTCAGGTGAGTGAGGCAGGCACAAAGGGCCACACACTGCCAGAGCCCCTTTTGAGAGAGTGAGCCTTGCTAGAAAATAATGAGAACTGGCAGCTCTGATGATCCAAAGCCGAGAAACATATGCCTGGGCTGCCTCTTTCATCTCTGTAATTGGGTTTTTCTACTCCTGTCAATTAGGGCCTTTTTGCTCTTCCTCCTGCCCCGGTGAGTCTCCTTTCCCAGTGTGAGTGTCTGAATGGCTGATCACAGGGGTGGCCCTGGGGTAACTGCACCAGGGTGATGCACAGAGGCAGGTTTGTACAGCATCACAGGATCCCACTGGAAAATCCTATGGTTACTTTGACACAATGGGAGGACTATTTCTGCCAGAGAAAAATGACACCTCTGGACTCAAGGAAAGTGCAGGTCTTCTTCCCTCTTATCTCCACAACAGCCTGGGTGCTACAAAGGCAAGGTAATGCTTTTTTCCCTGCTTCCACTTCCAGCTGTGAAGTTTATTTCCAGTAGAGCGTTTGCAAAGGATTACTCTTAGCTACAGCAAAGCACTTGCTCTTGCATTGATGGTTAGAGACTGAGTTGAAGGAGGCAGCATCAGGTCTGGGAGAGCAGTGTCTGCAGAGGATGATGACTCTTCACCTCCCCTCGATTTGACCTTGCACATTCTCTCAAGCCCTGGCCCTAGCTCTTGACACCTGGGGCCATGAGGCTGCAGACAGCAGGCCAAAGCCAGGGAAGTCTGCTGTAATCCAGCCTGGACAACCTGTCTCCTAGTGGGAAAATGTCAAACTCAACAGCTCAGGAGCTGGTGAAAAAGGTGAGAACTAAGTTTTAAATTCTGCCAAATAATGAACAGCTCATCTCGTTGTTGAGCAGGACAAAGCCTTCATGGCTTTTATTTCCAACATAAACAGCAGCTCATTTCAAAGGGAAATGCAAGGCAGGGAACTTCAGCTGTTGGGCTGGGGACAGTGACTGTGTCAGCAGTCACCCCATGGTCACCAGCAGTCACCAGTCTGCACAAGCTGGAAAACATTAACATTTTTTTCCATTAAGTGAATTTGAAATAAAAGAAAAAGAGGCAAAAAGTATTAATTTTGAAAATACTTTTAATTTCTCATTGCTTAAGATGACCTTCTCCCCTCCTCCATTTTTATTGTAAAGGTAAAGTGAAAAAAAATTATTATTGTTAGTTTTTCTTGGCAACTGCAGAACAAGATTCAAAAAAGATTACTTGAACAACAGTGTATGCAAAAATTCCAGTTATAAATACAGCTGCAGAAAGCTGATAAAACCCTTCCTTCCTCTTGCTCTCTCCTTGTACTTTTTGATCCAGTGTTTGGAATTCTGTTGAAAGTACCTGATATTTTGTGATTCAGGGTAGATGTGTGCAGCCAGAGGGCAGCTGCTCCATCTTGGACACTACATTTCATACCTGTTTGCAGTTATGGATCCAGGTGCATCCAAACCCTCTGCAGCCTTCCAAATGGAAGGATACTGATGTTCCAGAGAATCTATATTGTACAGATTACAGATACTGCAGCTTAAGCTCTCCTCTTTTAACCATACACAGTGGTGTTGCAAATTAGACTTTAAAGATTGATTTTTGTGTGTAGATAGATAGATAGATAGATAGATAGATAGATAGATAGATAGACAGAGATGTGAATTTTCCTGCCAGGCTTTTCCCAAAAGGGACACATGGTGGCTGTGCATGTCTGTGCATGCAGGAACAGGAGCCACATGCCCCTTATCCTTCACCAGTTTTTCACCTGAAAAAAATACTGCAGTGATCAAGTACTGTCATACTTCTTACCAAATTCATCTTTGCACAACCAAATAGGTTTATCTGAGTAGCTGTCAGCAGCAGACATCTGGGGGTAGTTACTAACATGAGCCTTGCTGTTTAAAAAAGAAATAAAATGTGGTCAGATTCAGAGAATACAAATCATTTCACAAGCCTCAACACCAATTAAATGTGCATTTTATTTTCCTGTGATGTATTGCAGGTGTCTGAGGGGCCTGTTGCTGGCTGTCTCCCTGTCTGTGATTCCCTGGATCTGCTCCCTGGCAGAAGCAGTCAGGGAGATGCAGCAGAGGAGCACAGGTCTCTCCCCAGAGCCCTGCTCTGAGCACACCAGCAGGGTTGTGATGCTTTTCCAGCCATTCCTGGCCCCTGTGAAGAGGAAGCACCATTTGGGGGGCATGGGAAAGGGGCTTCCCAGAATCGAGCACTGGAGTAATTAATGCTCCTGAAGAGTGAACTCCAAGGAGTCTGTGACTGAGAATAGAGATGCACTGATGTGTCTGCTTAATCAGGGCAGAGTAATGAACAGATCCACAGAGTCTGCATGGATCAAATCCCACTTGGATGCTGTGACTGAAATTACACCAGACTCTGTTGAATATTGAGGTATTATTCTAATTTAAGACAAAGTGCCCTACCTGCAGGGGACTGACACCTCTCCAAATCTCATGGGAGCAGGTGAGAATGAGAGAAGAAAACTGAAACCACACCTGAAGTTTTCCTATGACACACAACATATAGTTAAAATAAATCTTTAAGGCTATATCAAGGTAAACATGTTGCTGTTCTTGCTGGCCACTGTTCCTAGCCACCCAAAGAGCAAGCCATAAAATCAGCTTTTAACCTGGACCTCTGTATCTGTCAGAGGACAGTGGCCTGAATAATAAGCTCAGCCTTAAAGCTCTAACTGGTCTCATGCTGCCAACCCATTAATCACAAAGTGATGACCTGCATAATTGTTTTTGAAAAATTTGCAATAAAACAGGCTATATCAATTTAAAATTTAGCCCTGAATTCTCTTTATTAAAAAATGAGGGCATAATTTTAAGTTTTGGGCCTTCAAATCGTTTACACCTCTTGAAACAAACACAGTATTTGTATAATGCTTTACATTTGCTGCTCCTCCCAAGCTTTCTCATTTATCTCCT
This sequence comes from Cettia cetti, assembly GCA_013401135.1. Taxonomy (NCBI): domain Eukaryota; kingdom Metazoa; phylum Chordata; class Aves; order Passeriformes; family Sylviidae; genus Cettia; species Cettia cetti. Next base: position 96,640 of record VZUI01094760.1, read on the forward strand.
CTCCTTCCATCATCTCAATTACCATGGAAAGTGGATAAATGCCAGCGAAGACAGACGCAGTTTATGACATCTCTGAATGCCCAGGAGGAAGGCTGGTCCCCGGGGGCAGGAGCCCGAGTTCAATGCAAATTTCAGGCGAAGCAGAGGAGGGACCAGCACCTGCCTCTTTCACACTCGAGAGAATGATCTAATTGCTGGCTATTAGTCCTCTATATGACTCAAAAAACCTGTCTGTGCCTCTTACTAAATTTTAACCCAGGACACAATCACTGGGAATTAGAATTAGATGCTGAAATTATTTGGTGCTGTAAAACTGGCACTAGGCAAAGTCAGGGGGAGAAATCTGACCCTGTAGATTGGTATCTTGTAGATTGGTTGCCTACAGGAAGCAGAGTGATACAGTTTAAGCTTGTTTGGGCACAACAGCCTCAGGATTTTCAGCCCAAATTTTCAGGCACCTCCGATTCTGGTTTGGCAGGTAGACCTGTTATCCAGAAGAGTCACTGTTACTCTAGAGATGCAAAGATCAGTTTCAGAATTAGATTCCTGCTTCCCAAGGCTGTGATGCTTTTCTAAGTGTCCCCGGATGCCCAGGGCACCTCCTGTTCTCTTCTAGCCAGTCTCAGACAGCTCCCTTGATCTCACTTGTCTGAGTGCAGATCCTAAAAAAATTCTGACCCCTAGGAACCACCTTCAGCAAAAATGAAGGTGACCAAAACCACAGAACATACAGATTTTGTAGAAATTAAGAGCTTTGCCATCTCCTTCAACCTCCACCAACCCTTGCTGAATAATGCTCAATGTGCTATGGCCATAAAGAACAGCAGAGAGGTTGATTTCCCACTGTAGCTCTTTTTTTTAACCTTCTTTCCAGCTTGTCTGAAATGCTCTGATCTGCTTCACTACGTCCTGACAGCTCCAGCACGCTGGTGGCAGGAGAAGGAGCCCTGAGGAGCAGCTGCTCCCTCCCAGGGAGTCCCATCTGCGCTGGGTGCACGGGGAGCTGTGCCTGGGAAGGGCAGCAGATGTCTGAGCAGAGCCAAGGGCTGAGCCTGGCCTGGGCCAGGAGCCTGTGTCACCATCCCATGGCCAGGCTGGGTCCCCTCCACCTGCTCTCCTCCCTTGAGAGGCGGATTCCTCTTTCATCCCTGATAAACACCGGGAGGTCACGCTGTGCTGGTGGCAGAAGTTAAATGCAGCCCTGGTGCTCCATAACTGAGAAATGTGGAGTCACAGGAGGCAGCAGGGAAGGAATGGCTTTGAAGTTTAGCTTCAGTGCATCCCTCTGGGGTTTTTTTGTTTCTTTTTTTCCTCAGCTCGTTTTTTGCTTTTTAAATATATGTATTTTAAATGGCTATGTAAATAAATGAGGATCTGGGAGAGGATCTGCCACAGCACAGAAAGGAAAGAAGTTTCTATGCATCAGACAAAGAAATAAAACATGAGAGGACGTGGTACAGCCCCTTCCCTTGGTAGCAGTCATTAATAATACCAGGCTGGAGCAGAGGATGTTCACACTTTTCTGTGCTGCACTTCTCTGCATCCTCTTGTGTTTGCTATTTGCAGTTCCTGACTGAAAATTTTCTCTTCCTAAAAGCCTCAGGGGGGAAATATCAAAAAAAGGAAAAATCTCCAACTTGCTACCAACCCCAAGTTCAAGGGGAGGCCACCCAAAACCCTTCCAGTCCTTCCTATGAGCTGTAGGGTGAAACAGAAAGTGTTCCTCCAGGATCTGTTGCCCAGGTAGTTAATAGAAACTCTGCAGTAATTTGTCATAAAAGAAAAAGAAGTAGGAAAAAAAGCAGTGGAAGAGGGGGGAAGAGGTTCTTGCTCTAATTCCATAAGATTGTATTTGTTTCCTAACTGAATTGAAAACCGAAGCAGAATATATTGTCTTCAAATGAAGGCAATTTTTTAAAGTTGTCTTTCCAGATTTGTGGGCATTTAAAAAAATAAAAACAAATAAAAAGAAAGTGTTAATTTGCTTAAAACAAACTGAGCAATATGTGGCTGAGATCACTCAGTGCTGTGATAGGCACAGTACTTCCTCTTTTATATCTTCTCCTCTCAGGCTGGAGACCAGAGAAAGAAAAAAATACTCATTAGATGATGAACAGCAAATCAGAACTGCTTCAACACTGGAGCTCAACACATTCTGAGAGATTTTAAGGTCATCTTGCTAGACAGAAAAGGAAACGATTACAGGGAAATATTACACTTCATGCTTCTGCAGCTGGATTAAGTGTTTTATTACTTACCACTGAGGACACTTCTGTTTGACACAAATATATTTGTAAGAGTATTTTATTAAATTACAGCAAACATCTGAATTCAGAGTGGGGCTATTGAGAAGCTAAATGTAAGAAGAATTGACATTACAGTGTCTCAGCAGCAGTAAAGCTGTAATCAGTGTTGACAGATATTACTCATGTGCTTTAGGCTCAACAAGAAGCTGTTCAGATACCACCATGGAGAAGAAAAGTATGAATTATCAGGAGCTCCCTAGGAACACATCACCATGGAGAAAGGCTCTCCAGAGACACTTCTCCCTATTTTTCACCAACAGCTCTACAAAACTGAGGGCTGTATGTAAATAACTGGTAAATCCTTTGGTATTCAGAAAGATTTGGCATATTTGTTAATAGTTCTGCCTCCTGACCATACAGGGCTGCATAGGCAGCTTATCCATCATTCTGAGTGTCTGGCCCCTGAAGCTGTAGACAAATTATAGGCAGAAAGTGAAACTATCCCATTGAGTGTTTTTCAAGCAAAATTTTAAGGCTTGTTTCATGATTTTTTAATTACCATTTGATTTTTTTTGAATGTTTGGAAACAGCAATTTTAGATCCTTGATTTTGCTACTTCTGGCAGGAGAATTAGATTAGGAGGGGCTGGTTTCTGGTGCCTGCTGTACCCTAAAACACCCTGCAACAGCTTGGCAGGACCAAATCCCACGTCAGGGCAGATGAAGGGCAGCAACCCATTCTTTCCTTCTCCCTTGGACATGGGAAGCAGGAAGAGAGGTATAAAACACTATCAACAGTGGGATCCTCTTATTTAAGTAATTGTTAATTCCAGGCCAGAAGGAAACTCTATTCAGCAACAATTAAACCAGAGTTCTTTAACAATGTGGGTGCAATATGAGCCCTTTTTTTGTTGTTAGCTGTCACATTAGAACTGCTGTGCAGGGAACATTTTCTACATCTCCAGTATGTTAGAGGCATTTTCAAAGGGTTAAAGGCCTCTTGCTCATCACAGGGCAATGAATTTCCCAGAGGAACATTCTTAGGCTTATCCCTTATTCCTTTCACTCTGCTTTGTAGTCCTGGGAGTCATTAATGCACAGGTACATCTCAAGACATTTTTGCAATACCTTAGGAATTGCACAACTGAGATTATTTCCTCTCTCCAGCATGCAAATCATCCCTAAAAGGGTTTTCCTGGAAAACAATTCCTTACATTCTTTCCCAAGGGTATGTGCTCTTTTATTTGTCAGGGATCAAAATGCTTATGTGGCAATGCACAAGGAAATATTTAAACCCAGAGTACCTTGAGGTGGCAGCAGCTTTTTCTTTGCTTCATTTTTTCTCATTCTTTTTCCCATTCATCTGCTGAGCCAGAAGCTCAGAGAAAAAAAAAAATAACAAACAAACAAACAAACAAACAATCCACATTTCAATGATTGTTCAATGCCATAATGTGCTGAAACCAGCCGGTTTCTCTGCAAAATTCACTTAGGCACCAGCTGTTTACTTGTGACTTCTTGTTGTGAACAAGTTTCTTTCCTTTACAGACTCCTTGGACTTTCATTTTCCTTACTCAAAGTTTTCAGGTAGTCAGGAGGGTCTCTTGCAGAGAGCTCCATCCCATGCAGGTCAGTGGGGCAGGATTACCCTCAGATGTCTGCAGCACTTCTGCTGAAGTCTTTTGACCACAACAACCTTGTCCTTTAAGTCTCCAGCCTGTAACGAGCAGCAGGTGCCAGATGTATGAAACAAGGCACTACATATTTGCTCCTAATTAAAAAATCCTCATGAAGTATCCAAATCCCACAAGGATTTCCAGGGATCAAACCCAACTCAGGGCCCTCACTCAGTTGCATCTCTCTGAAGACAGACACAGGCAGTCTTTCCCAAAGTTAAATGTCCTGGGTGGTGATGCTGGATGCATGCTCACGTTCCAGGGATTCTGTTAGGAATTAAAAGCCAAGACCCAGGTCACTGATAAATTGCAGTTTGGCCATTCACATCAGGACTGAGATTTACATAATCAGGCAAGAGGCAAAAGCTTTGGTGACCAACATACTGAGCATTTCAAAGTCTCCAATAGTTTATGAGTTCAGACATAACTCAGTTCAGCTCTTTGGGCTGTTCTGCTGGCTGTGCCAGAGCAGAGGGAGCTGCTCCATTGATTAACTCCACAGGGAGTCCTTCCTCTGGACTCTGTTTTGCTGCTTCACAAAAATAAAACAGTTACAGTCTAGGTGGGATTTCTAGTTCCTGGAAGTCTCCCTTAAAATGAAGCTGACTGATAAAATCCTGCATTGTTTTTTTCCTGGTGTTAGCAACCCTGAGACAAAGCCACTGGAAATGATAGCACCATATAGGGAAGTTCAAGGGTCTAATGCAACAAAGGACCTGTGTGTTCAGCTCTTTTTCTCCTTTACAGGAGAAAAGTCTCATTCTTTTTTAGTTTCCTCTCTGGAGAGAGCTTTATTTAAAATTCTGTTTGTACATCCTTTTTTTTCTTTAGTGCCTTTGGGCCTTGAGGAGTCTGGAAGCTCAAGAATTCAAACTTCAAGGAGTCTGTTTAGAAAAGAATCTTCAGTGTGCTACAGCATTTTGTAAACCCCAGATGCAGGCTGGTGCCTTTGATTATTCATACATGCCATTCAGGCTCTGCCTCTGTCAAACATTTTTTATTTCCACACTATTGGATGAAAAATTCCCCATCCAGCAGTTGCCTCGTGAAGCAGAAAATGCTAATGTTTGTGTCTATTGCAATGTACCTCTGGCAGGAAAAACAGAGGCTCTGTGCAGGGAAATCTTAGTGTTGTCAACCCCTCCTTTTCAGGTAGAATATGCACCTATGTCATATTTTTATATAAACACTGCAAGTTGGTCTCAGCAGAGAACAAAGAGCTTAAATTTATGGCTTGCCTGACTGTGGTTGTCCCCTGCAGCTCATTTGACTGTTCATCATGCTCCACACCATCAGCCCTTTGTACAGCTGAGGATGTCACCTATCAGAGGATAAACCCTTTGGTCATGTCATAAATTTAACATTATACATTAAATAGCTGTATTATTATAATACTGACATAAGATGTTTTATATGTATTAAATCTTTAGAACTCCATACAAAGAGATTTTGACTGTCATGTCCTCCTCAGGTTATAGCTCCAGTAATTATACAATATTCCTCTCATAATGGACCAGAGTTTCAAATGGTTCTAAAGCCAGAATGGATGCAACACCACTGCAGCAGCTCTGCCAGTTCACACCATGATGGGCTGGCTGCACCTTCCTCCTCTTCCTCCCTTGTCCAGCTCTCCAGGGATGGAGCCCCAGCTCAGCTGTACCTGTAGCCTTGGGCAGCACAGCTCATCAGGCAGGGGAAGGTTTGATCTATGCTGGGCTTGCAAAGGTTGGGATCCACAGACAGTGTGGAGTCTCCACCAGGAATATTTTCTTGGCTTGGGCTGCCCTATAATTCCAGCTGTCCCCATTTCTACTCCCCAGGCAATCCTGGGAAGGGGTTTACCTGAGGTGACATTCCCCCCTGGCACTTAAAATGGGACCAGACAACAATGTTCAGGCAACTAAAATCTGCTGATGTTCTTACCTAAGTAAGCCCAAAAGAAGAACCCAGAAAAATAAGAGAGGTACCCAGCTGAAGGGTGAGGAATGTGATGAGGCACTGGAACAGGCTGATCTGAGGGGCAGTGAAATCTTCTCCTTGGAGATGGCAGAATCACAATATCCTGCAACAGAATGGACCCAGGGGATCATTGAGTCCACTGGCATCATAAAAACTCGGCTGGAGGAGGCTGGGAGTGACCTCCCCTAAGCTGGCCCCTACTTTAGGGTGCATCAGAGCTCCCTTCCAACCTGAATTATGCTACCAACTCAGGCTAACAGATGGGATAAGAGGAGACCCACAGGACAAGTAAGATTGGGTTTGCCAGCAAAAGGTCTGGCTCTTGACCCCCCAAAAGACATGGGAAGAGGGATTTGCATCTCAGCCAGTGTCATGTTATGGTTTGATTTTCCAGAGAGGAAACACAGCTCGAGAACAAGTGTATTTATTTGATTTTCATTAGCTAGGCACAAAAATATCCCGTGTCAGCTGAACTCTCCTCGTGCTTTTCAGTTTTACAGATTTTTCTCAGAAAGCTTCCAAAATTTAGAAATATTCCCAGGCAACCTTCCAAAATTCAGAAAGCAGAGAATATTGAACACTATTTCCCTTCTTCTAGACTCCCTCATTAATTTTAATCAGCAGGGAATATATTTTCAAAGTGGCACTTAGAGGCAGACAAATCATGTTAAAAAGTAAGGGTATTTCCATCTCTAAATCACCATGACCAGCTTTAAATCATACCTGAAGGCAGCTCATTATTCTACCCAGGCAAAGAGCAAAGCAGAGGGAAAGCTCCAAGTGCCAGAACAAGCCTGAGGATTTTTTGCTTGAGGAACCCACATTCTTTGCAGATGCCTAGGAAGGATCCCAGGAGCAGGATCCCCATCCCTGGGACCTGTGTCTCACAGGAGCTCTGTGTAATCTCCTTTTTGCTGCCTGCTCCCTGGAGCACCCACTCCACAGAGCATCAGTCTCTGTTTTTTAACACAGGGTGAAAGAACAGATGTTAACTCCACAGGTCTGCACTTATATGAACCATACATCAGACAAAATGGCATCTCAATCCATATCCTCTCACTCCACAGACAAGATGTCAGGTTAATTGGCGCTCTGGACTTGTGTTCACACGCTGCATTTTTGTTCTAGTTACACCTCACTAATTTTCACCTTCTAAGCTTACAAAAAGCAGTGAGAAACCCAGATACTCACTCCCATTTTTTCAGGAGCCTTCATTTCTTTCCTTTCTGGGTATGTGGCATGCACAACACATCGACACCGGAACACTTGGTACCAAGAAGCTAAACCCAAGAACAAAAGCTTTTATTCTGCTGAGTTCCTACTGAGCTCAGTGGGATGTTCAGGGTCTCACCAGGAGCAAAGAGCTGCAAAGGTTGGCTGAATTGGAGCCTTGAGGAGGAGGCCAGGACCACACAGTGAGCTAGAAAATGCTCCAAGAATAAAACCCAGGAGCTTCCTGGCTCTTTGTTCCCCATTCAAGACATAGGATCGGGCTTCCTCTCCCCACTGATTTCATGCAAGAGCAATAAGGGATGACACAGGAGCCCACATGGATGATTTGGGGTGGCCTGTGCATCTCAGCATTCACAGTCACTGATGTTCCAGGTAACCAACACAGAAAATATTTGAGGAGAGGGATGTGACAAATCTGAACATACCAAACTGAGAGAAAATAAAACAGCACAATTAACTGGCTTGAAAGCTGAGATTAAAAATAATTAAACACATAGGTCACAGTATTATCTGCTACAGTGATATGTGATGAAAACAATGAACTTCAGGCAATGTGACATTTGTAGATTTTCAAGAGAACTAACAACTTAGAATGAGGCTCAACAACACATTTCCTCAACCCTCCTTACAAAAAAAGAATGTTAACACACATAAAAAGGAACACTTAATTTTTTACAGAAGAAACTGTTAAAGTGGCCCTTCAAGACCCACAGCCACTCATTAAAGCTTTTTTTTTTAGCACAAAGGAAAAGAACAAACTTCACATATGAGATGACCCAAACAGCTGCCTCTACTTTGTTTTGCTTAATGAGTTATCCCGAGGCAGTTTCCCCCTGGCACAGACACAAAACCTCACACTGCACAAGCTCTGCTGGTACTGCTGTGGGCTCCAGCCACATTTAAACACAATTCTGGAGCTCCTCGTGTGCAGAGCACCCTCTGCAAACATCTCCAGCACCACTCCCAGCACCTCCTGGAAAACTCTGACATTCACTTGCCTGTAATGCAAACATCTCTGAACTTAAACATCAGCCAAGATATTTCTGAACTGCCTTCGGTGCCCTTTCCATGAGATAACACCCACCTCAAAGGAGGTGAAACACAATAATCAGTCAGCCATGGCTGGAAGAAGGATCAAGAATGTCTGCTAGTCTCCTCTTTCCCACATTTGAGATAATCATGGCATTTTGAAGACAATGAGTGATTTTTGAAACTTCCTTGGCTGAATACTGGCCTTTATGAAGACAGCTGCTTTGAGGGAGCTGCACGTAAAAAATGCCTTTACTGAATAGCATCATTAAACTATGCAGGCATTTTCTTAGATAATTTCCTCTTATTTGGAAGCTTAGCTATTCCAAATATCTTCAATTTTATATTAGCTTAAGTTTAGGGATGTCATCATTGCTGCATATTAACTCACTGGTAAAAAAACCCAATTACAAACTCAGCCAGAATGAAATGCAGCAGATAGGACTAAAATCTTTAGGAATTAGAATAGCTGCTGATAAAAAAGCCATTATCTTTTCCTGAATGCTTGGTTGCACAAATCCAACTCAAGGTGAGAACAAACAAATTTTGGAGAACTTCTTTGGCATAAACTTGTTGGCAAGGGCCTATGAAAACAGCTTTTCAGAAGCATTGCTCAGGTCTGAAATCTTGCAGCAAGAGGATGAACAGACATTCGAGCTACTGAGCCTTAATTCCCTCTCAAGCTCCTCTATGCACAACCCTATGTACCAGGATGACTTAAAAGCTGGGAATGGGAAAAATACATGGACTGAGAAAACCACAACTTAATGTAGCCTAGCAGAGTTGAAATGCCCTTAAATGGCAGGTGGAAAGGCAGGATCCCTCACACATACCTATTTGGATGGGATCAATGAAAGAATGATGCTTTCCCTGGAGAAAATAGGGGATGCAGGATCTCTGGAAACAAGGTAATCTGCTACTGGAATTTCTTCCATTTCACTGGATTAAGTCAACTTGGGTCAAGGGCTACTTTCTGTGGGCATGCCATGTCACTGCTGGGCCAGCTGCTCTTGTCCCTGTCTCTGGAGAATTCCCACGCTGAGGAAGGCAGGCCAGCACCCCTGGAGGTGGATACTGGGCAAGGAAGCAGCAGGTTCCTCAACCAAGGTGAGGACAGAAACATCTGGGCCCCCTTGCTGCTGTTGGGATTGCACAGCCTGGACCTGCTGTGGAAGTTTCAGATGAGCTTGCACAGAGTGCAGGCAAAAAAAGGGCAGCTGGGAGTCTCCACTAATGGGAGCAAACCTCTCTTTGGTAAGAGAACCCATAACATTTACCAGCTTCATTAAAGATAGCCTCACTGCTGCCTTGGAGGATGGAAAGCTCAGCACAAAGGGGCAATGTCCCCTGGGGTCCCAGGAAGAACATATGTTTCCTCCTGATGGAAGAGTGGCAGTAGCAGCTCAGATTTGTCTGGAGCCTTTTCCCAATTATCAAAACCAGGTTGTGTGAAAAGTCCATCTGGACACCCAGCCAAAAACATTTTGCACCTAAAAGTAATTTTAAAAAAGAAGATATCAGTAGCTTTGGAGTAAGGGAGCTCTTGAACCCAGAAGTCCAAGATGAACTGAAAGAACAGGTTTTTAATCCAAAGCTCCATACATAAAGAAGTAAATTTATATTGCAGTTGAGGCCACAAAACCCCCCAAAATTAACAGTAGCAGATATGTAGCTCCAGCTGCAGCCAAGAGTACAAAAACAGTTCACTGCTAAAAGGAGCAGAAATTGCCATAAATATTCTAAAGAGCTTTCCAAATTGCTGGCTTTGAAGTGATTTCACTGCAGTTAGTGAGGGTGAGATATAAATGCCAAGGGGCTGGAGAATTAAAAAATGCACACAAAGGTAACTTTAGGGAACAAACTCTCAGCAGGTCTCTTTGGCCATGTACCTTGCTTGTCAAACAAAAAATGTTGGAGGAGAACAGCTCCTCAACGTTGCCAGCCCACTGACTAGAGAAGGCTGCACTATTGAATATGTTTTGTGAAACCCTCAGACTTCCCCTGGCCTCCAGCCTAGGTAAAACAGGTAAAACAACAGCTCGAGCTGTCCTGAGGTGAGATGATGGCAGAGAGATCATTCAGGTTGGAAAGGACCTTTAACATCATTGATTCCAGATGTTAACCCAGCACTGACAAGTCCACCAGTAAACCATGTCCCCAACTCACATCTACATGTCCTTTCAATGCCTCCAGGGATGGTGAATCCAACACTTCCCTGGGCAGCTTGTTCCAATGCTGGGAAACCCTTCTAATGAAGAAATTTTTCTTAATACCTGGTCTAAGCCTCCCTGGTACAACCTGAGGCCTTTTCCTCGTGTTCTATACCTGGAAAAAGAGTCCGACCCCCACCTGGTTATAACCTCCTTCCAGAGAGTTGTAGTGATAGAATCCCTCCCTGAGCATCCTTTTCTTCATTTTCTCTACTCCCTCAGCTGCTCCTCATCAGCCTTGTGCTGCAGCCCCTTCCCCACCTCCACTGCCCTTCTCTGGACACGCTCCAGCCCCTCAGTGTCCTTCCTGAACTGAGGGGCCCAGAACTGAGCACAGCACTCGAGGTGTGGTTCCTGATGTCCCTCTAGTCTGGCATCATCCCAGGAGGCTGTCCTAGGCTTTTTTTTTTTTTTTTTTTTTTTTTTCCAGGAGGGAGGTTAGAAATCCTTGTGGTGAGCTCTGGGGCAGCAGTTTGCCCAAGGAAAGGGCAGCAGAGGTGCAGCTCAGGATGAGGAGCCTGGTGCCACACTCTCTCTGGCAGAGAAGAACTCACCATTTCCACCTGCATCTTCCAGTCTGCTGCTGCCAGCCCAGAAAGGCTTGGAGAAAGCAGTTCTAAGTGGAGCTCATGTTCCAGGGTGGAAAAGCCACCATGAATGTCAGCTAGTAGGGCCCTCAAGGTGGCAGGGCTTGTTTCCCTGCTCTCTGCAGGATCAGCAAGCTCTGCCCACAGCACCCTTGCAGTAACAGGAGGGTTTACACAGCACCAGTGGTACTCCCTGGGCTGGATGTGTGGCTTAGGCCACAGGGCAGAGACCCCCTGAGACTCTACTTTAGAAGAAAATTCTTTCCCTTGCACCTTTGTGCTAAACACACCTTCCAACTTTCAGACCAGACCAGGACACTGGAGACACATTTTTCCCACTGTATTTCAAGCAATTCTCCCCATTTCCATTCATAATTTAATCTGCATGAGTTTAAGGGAAAAAAGAGTGGTGTTTTATCTCAGAGGGTATGTGTGACAGTCCATGTGTGTGGACCCAGCTGGAGGGCTGCAAATGATGCACAGAGGGGAAAAGAGGAACACGGGGGGTGCAGAGGGCCAGCAGCTCCCCAAAAGGAGCAATCTCCCCTTGCAGGCAGATGGCAAACACTCGAGGAAGAAGGGAGCGTGTTCACACCTAGGGAGATGATTTGGATGCAGGCAGGGAAATGTGGCAGGGTCTGGCTGATTTGGCTGGGCTGCTGCTCGTTGTTATAGCAACAGGAGGAGTCAGCTGCCAGCGAGAGGACGGAGCCGAGGATGGGGGACATTTTTAGAAAGCAAAGGAGAGAGTTTGAATGGGTAGAGAGAGAAAGAGAAGTAGGTGTGGAAACCAGGATGGCAAATGCAGGTAGATGAGTGGGATACGTGGGAATGGAGGATTCTCCCCAGCTGCGTTCTGATGGTCCCATTGCACTCCTCCCCTGGGGCAGAGGGAGGGTCTGGCTGGGGTATCTGTCCTGCTGGGAAAGGCTGCCAGGCCACAGAGGGCACATCACTGCTCTCTGGGGTGACAACAGGTCAAACATCTGTGAGTGGTGTAGGCAGTAGAAGGGGGCAGAGGGCGGGTAGCACAGGGATGTGCCTGCTGATGGAATTGCAGGAGGGGCTAAAATCCTCTGCAACGACCCCAGACTGCAACAGTGGCGGCTGCCGCCACAAAAGGCAAAGGAGCAGCTACTGCAGAAGGCTGTTCCAAACACAACCCTGCCACGTTCGGGCTTATCACATCTCCAGCCTGTCCTGAGAACACCTCGGCTCTCTGCAGGGATCTCTCGGATAGCCCCGGAGACTCCACCGCAGCCACCACAGATCTCTCCGTGGAGAACCATCGAGCTTTAACACAGGACACCAATCCCCCTTTGTGAATCCAGCTCCTGAGTCACCGACCTCTTGAAACACACTCCGTCGAGGCTTTTAAACACGGCGAATCGGCGATGTCTTAGAGGAAGTGTTAATGACATTTGCAGAGAAAAATCACGAAACAGCGCATTTCCCCAAGAAAGCAGCAGTCCTTCAGCGTTTTTAGAGGAAAGGTTCGGAGGGGGAAGGCAAGGCAGCCCCTCGATCCCGCTCCGGATGCCCAGGAGAGGGCAGCAGGCGGCAGGAGCTGAGCGGGGGCTGCGGGAGCGTCCCCGCTGCATCCCGGCCCCGAAGGACCCGGGTACGGGAACCCCTGCACGGCAAACCCTTCCTAGAGGCCTTTTATGGCTCTAAGGAGGGCAAGGAGAGTTTGCCTACGCATTGCTTCTATGTGTTTTAGTCTTCCTGCTAATCACAGAATGGCTTGGGTTGGACGGGAATTTAATGATCACCTAGTTCCAACCCCTGCCACGGGAAGGGATGTCACCCACTAGACCAGGCTGCTCAGGGCTCCACCCAACCTGGCCTCGAACACTTCCAGGGATGGGGCATCCGCAGCTTCTCTGGGCAACCTGTTCCAGTGACTCACCACCCTGTGAGTTAAGGACGTCTTCCTAACATCTCATATAAACTTCTCGTCTTTTAGTTTAAAACCATTCCCCCTTCTCCTGTGACTGACTACCTGCCCACATTGCTCCCCCTCAATTTTTTAAGACCCTTTAGGTACTGGAAGGCCACAATGAGGTTTCCTCAGAACCTTCTCTTCTCCAGGCTGAACAAACTCAGTTCTCAGCTTGCCTTCCTAGGAGAGATTCCCACCCTCAGATGATCGTTGTGGCCTTCTCTGCACCCACTGCAACAGCTCCGTGTGCTCCTTGTGCTGGGGACCCCAGGGCTGTATGCAGCATTCCAGGGGGGGCCTCACAAGGTCAGGGGCAGTAGAGAAGGAATCAAGGAACAAACTTTTGCCACTCTCCTTTTCACTTCCATAGGGTTTTTCTCATCATGGTCTTTTTTAGGTTGGGCTCTGAGATAAAAGCTTTGAGATGTCTATATTGGTTTCTAATTTATGCTCTGTCAGACAGCCACTCAGATTTTTTTTATTCCCACCTGCTCCTGGTACCTGCATACCCAGTATTTCCCATCTCCACTCCCCACAAACCAAGGGCTTGGGCTGGGTTTCCCTCCACGCTGCAGTAGTCAGCCTCAATCACCCACTTCAGGATCCATCCCAAGGATTCTTTGCTAATTAAACGCCTTTCATTACAAACCAGCCCTGGGAAATAATCCAAAGGCAGGGAGGCCTGAATAGGCAGCAAGAGCCTTGGGGTGAAAGGAAACAATAGGAAAGGAATCAGAAACACAATCAGGCTTCAGGGGAAATACAAAGGCACACAGTACATTAGATGTGAACACAGATGCAGGCTGTGTGCATCATCCTCAGAGCTGCTGTTTAACCTTGGGTACTAGGTGGAAACCTTCATCAGTCAGGCACTTGCCTTCCCACTGTCTGTTCCTCCTTTTAGCCCCTCCTTTTTCCTCCCCAGACAGCAACCCCTGCTTTCCAGCATCAGGACTGAGTGGGTCTAACTACAGAGGGGCCTGTAGGAAGTTTGCAGCTCACCTCTTGTCTGGTTATAACTATTTCCTAATACACAGGGAATATAGTTCCTGATACAAAGCAGAAGAAAATCCCTTGCAAGAAGAAAATAATAAATGCAAGATCTCTGTTTGAAGAGAATTTACTCCTTGGAATTTAAGTAGTTAATTCTACCTGTACTAGAAATGAGAGTAAAATTTCCCCAACAAACCAGAGGTTGTAGTGTATGGGGCCCACTGGGCTTAGCAAATTCCCCAAATTCACTCTGTTGCTGAGCTCAGCTCATGAAAGTGGTTCCCTGAAATTGTATGGAGCAGAATTCATTGAAAGGATTAGCACAAAAACAAAGCTGGATGAAGACAAGAGCTCAAACTTTCCCTTTTGACCCACAACCACAGTGATGAAGACATTTTCCAGGTTTAAAAATGTAAATTTAAGGGGTCGCTGTCTTTTTCTGCTGCTACTGATGAACGCAAAATCCTGATCAGCTTTTCATCAGACAATCTTTTAGGCTTCATTTACCAAAGGAAGAGTTAAAGGACAGACAACCAGATGGACACAACCCCTCCTTCAGGGAGACCATTTCAGATGGGCTAGGTTGCCATGTCCTGACTTCACAGGCAGCTCCCTTTGCCCTTCTATACCAAGCAGTACGTACCTTAAATGAACCCCACTAAGGGGCTTAGGCTTTCTGGGCACTCTTTAATTTTTGAGCACAATAAAGTAGACTTGGCATTTCGATTGCATTATTAAAGATTTGTTTCCGAATAGCTGAAGAGGGGAAAAGAAACATGATTCTCCTTCCCATCTAATCAGGCTGAAGTTTCCTTGTGCCAGCCTCAATCTGTGTTAAATTGCTCATGTTATCCACCTGAGAGATTAGACTTGGGTGCATAATGGAAGTTAATTCCGAAAATGATTACTCAGGTAATTAAGTACTGTGGCTATAGCAGTGGGTGATTCTGGCTGTTGGAGCCTCCTCTCAGGTGCTTCACATCCTCCTCCTTCCACGTCCCCTCCTGCTGGTCAGGGTTTGGCCTGGGGCAGGCCCCTTCTCTGTAGCCCCCTGCAGAGGCCACGTGTCCCCTCCAAGCACCTGGGCTGACCCCATGGCACCAAGCACGGCACCAGAGCCACTGAGCACAGTGCAGAGATGGGCTCTTCACCACATTATGAACCCCACAGACATGAAGGGCCAAATTTACTAAAGGCATCCAGGTGCCCCATCTATCCTGGGGTGCAAAACTCCATGGAAAAGAGCAGGTGGTTTGGAGGTGGCATCTGAACTGCCTAGTTCAGAATCCTTAAAGGCAGACAGTGTTCCCTCCGAGTCAGGCCTTGTGGGCTCCTCCACAGCAAAGGAAGGCACTGCACTCCACAGGACTGATTGCTCTGCTCTGATATCAATGAAAAGGGGATGATTAGCTCAAATGCACATACTTGAAGTTCAGCAAAATCAGCCCAGAGAATAGAAGCAGTCCCTGCTAACCTCAGAGAGGCACCACTGACCATGGGAGGGACCCAGTGCAGCCCTCACCTAGGCCTGAAGCAATACCAAAGCATGAGCTGTGGAACACAGGCACTGGAGTGAGTCAGGACATCTGTGCTCTATTACCACCACCAAACACTTCCTCTGGCCACAGTCTCCACCACTTCCACTGAGGAGAATCGTCCTTACTACTGACAACAGCAACACAAACCTTTACTCTGCAGATTAAATATTCCAAACAGCATGAACAGTTTAAACTGGCAGGGGGAGGGAAAAAGTATCTTGTATTTCCACTCCTCCAGATCTCATCAAGTGTTTGTGTTCTTTCTATTGCAAAGCCTTGAGAATCCAACTTGCCCTCCCATTAAACATCACTTCTGGTCCTATGGAAACTGCACAGCAGCAGCTCTTTGGTCTCCAGTTATTTTCTCAAGTGTAACTGGTCACCACAAGTGCCACCAAGCACTTCAGGTTATGGACACTATCCACAGACCCCACAAGAACAGCTAAGGGACCTCAAGGTACTTCTTTCCACAGAGCTATAGCAGACACAACCCATCTGCCCATGGCCACGGGAGCACAGGCAAAGCCCTCAGTGGGCTGGTGCTTGCGAAGCCACATGACAAAACCTATTAGCTCAATGCAATCCAAAAAAGCAGAAAAAAGGAGGATCATCTTTTCTTCTGGACATGCTACAAAAGCAGATCACGTGCTCTCACCATTTTCTTTCTGGAGCTGGAGTGAAATATCAAAGGATAATTCAAAACACATTTGGCTACACTTGAGGTAGGAGAGCACAGGTCAGTATCTCCAAGAGGCCATGGAAACTCATCCCTTATTAACTCTCTGTTCTTTTCACCTCCCCCGCATCTGAGAGCTCCTGGAGCGGGCCCAGCATCATTGCATCAGCAGTACTGCCAGGACCCATTCCACATGCTGAGCAGTTTCTGATGGAAAAAAGCATTTCCTGACATCTGTTCTGAATTCACTGCTCTCCTCCTCCCCCACCTCATTTTGGCCCATGCTCCTCTCCAGCTCCCCCTCCTCTGCCACCTGCCCAGGGCTCAGCAGTGAGCACTGAGGATCTTTATGGAGAATGATGGCACAGGCCTCTTCCAGCCCTGTCCACCCCTGGCTGCCTTCCCTGTCTGCGTTGACACAGGATTTTGCTCTTTGGCACTGAGCTGTCTGACCCTAACCCAGCAAATCATTTGTGCCTGCACCTTCTTTCTCATGCCCAGGGTCTTTCCTACTAGAACCGCATGTTGGAGCATTGGCTAACTTGAAAGGAGCACTGTAGGACTTGAATCCAGGAGCAGGCTCATTGCTCTCTTCTCACTCCCATTTAGGAGATATTGCAATGATAGTAATTCCATGGCCTGATAGGAAATGATTTCCACAATTACTTGATTCCCATCAGAAGTTTTCCCTCGTGCTCTGCCTCACCTTGGATTACCTGAACAGCTGCACAGTCTTGTTAAAAACTTTCTGCATCAAATATATTGGAAGGATAATACTGCTTACAGACACAGCAAACTGTCAACTTTTGCACATACAAACAGGGATGCAGGGTTTTACGGAACCAAGAGTAATTATGATTTTGATACTTCCCCCCATACTGCAGAATTTTAAATAATCTGGATATCTCAGTGCAGCCCCCAAGGTTTCATTTTTGGCAGGATATGACAGACACCACCACATACACCAAGCATGTAGTAGATTTTATTAAGCATAACTTTGGTTCTAAGTATTCCATCCTCATTCTCGTAATACCTTTAGTTAAAAACAATTATACAAGAGCAAATACAAAAAATATTAAATTATGAAAACAAATCCATTAAGGCTCCCTTTTTATATTTATATATATTTATATATGTACACTCAAACAAGTGCAGATATTAACAGAATGTTAAAGCCACAAAAATGCTAAAAAATTTACTACTATACTATCAAAAGCAAGAGTTTTTAAAAAAGTACAAAGTGGTAAGTGAGCAATTTTCAGATCACTGCAGTATTTGCTGGATTGCTTCAAAACCCATATAGCTGAAGAGCAGAGCAGGAATTGCTTACACTCACTGCCAAGCAGTTTCTTACTTGAGTAGCTGCACAGGACACTTGTGGTGTGACTAACTGGCCACCCATTGAAGGGTTGCCCAATCCTGACTTCAAATACAAGCTTTTGCCTGTCAAAATTGATATGAAGGTGGCTGGGGTTCCTAAAGGATTAGCAGGATTCAAAGATGTTCTAACACACACGTTGATGTTCTGTTCACACAGAGTTAATTCCAATGAAAAACAAAAAACAACTTCATGCTGTATGTACAAGGCAGTTTTCTGCCTCCTGTGTTTCAGAAAGAGAAACTCTACCCTCAATCACAAGCTAACCTGGGGAGAAAGCAGACTGCCTTTAGCCTTGAGGGCCCAATCCAACACACCCACTGAAGCCACAAAGGGGGTCTTTGTCCCCCACCACTCCCAGTGCCAC
This sequence comes from Cettia cetti, assembly GCA_013401135.1. NCBI lineage: Eukaryota > Metazoa > Chordata > Aves > Passeriformes > Sylviidae > Cettia > Cettia cetti. The sequence continues at coordinate 114,473 of VZUI01094760.1, forward strand.
TGATTTCACTTCACTGTGCACGTGTGGTAGGACTGCCATGATCCCCAAGGGGAAATGGCCAACGCTAAATGGTCTGCTCAAGCCAGAGGAAGGTTTCCTCACTCACTCCTTGACTTCTCCAGACTGAGTAAAAGGTTAATGTGGAGCTGAAACCAAGAGGCAGGATGTTTGATAGGCTGGGAACAGCTAAGATGAAGCATGAGTGGGGTGTGGAAGGCTCAGACATAGTGCTGTCTCAACAAGAAGAAACAAAATCAGTGCAAGTGTTGGAATGATGTGTTGCCAGAGAAGATCCTCCCCTTCCAGAAGATGGGGAGAGGGAAGAACCTGCAGCATTCAGTGTGTTCCTTTGTTGAGATAATACATGGAAGAGTCTTACATTTGGCCTCTGTCTTTTGTATGTCCATCATCTGAACAGTCTGTTGGACAATCTTCACATTTAATCTTCTAGACATGAGTCACACTGCAAGTCTAAATCAATGGCAATATGCTTATCACAATTCAATTTACCCTCAATCTGATTATGTCCTCACAAAAAATGCCTGTATCTTAACAAATTAAAGTCTGTATCTAGGAAACATTTCTAATTGTGAGTGTTTTGTCCCAAGTGCTAATCGGAAATTGTGTTTAAAATGTCCAATACTTACAGGAAAGGCAAAAGGAACTATAAAAACCAAACCAACAACCCTCCACCACACCTTTACAATACAAACATGCCACTGCTGATATTAATAAAAAGTGTTCTCAAACAGTTATGTCCAATGTAATTACAAAGTAGAAATTATTGTGTTTAGCATCCTAAGGCAAAGGCTAGGGATTAGATCCTCAGCAGGTATGTGTGAACACAGTCTCAGTTAGAGCCAGGACTATCCCCACCAAGGAAGATAAGGATTTCTCCTCAGATTGTGAAGATATATCTGCACCCAGTCGCACCAGGTAAGAATCCAATGCTATAATTCTACATGAGCAATCTGTTCCCCATTCCTCACCCAGGCTTTCCTGGATAACTAGTAGTCATAAGCATGAAAGATCAGATTCTATCATCCCTGTGCAAGCTGAGCAATATTTTATGTAATGGCAAGTCACAGGGGCAACTTGTGGAAAGGCAGAAGATGACAGAATTGGACCCAAAGTCTCAGTGGTAACACACTTCCCTTCTTTCTTGAGGCTGAATGAAGGATGGGATAAAATGAATTTCATGTTATGCCTCACTTTAGGGAAAAAATTCCATTTCAGTAGATTCCAGTAATTGGTTTTGTCAGGTTCAAACACTTCTCTACTGCAGAAACTGCAACAAGTGTCTGTAAGCAGAGAGCAGGAACTGAGGGCACATCAGTTCAGCAAATGAGTTCAAACACTACCAAATGATGTTACCACTGTACTCTGTTCAGCATGTCCTTGGAGGAGAAAGGCCACAACACCAAAGTAGGTAGGATTTCAAAACATGAAAAGTAGAAGACAGACCATTTTGCTTTGAGAGGTAAATTCACAGGTAGTACTTCACAGGCCTTACACAGCAGTGTAAGTTTACAGACAGATACATCAGCCTCTGAAGTCTGCCTGTGAAAGGATCATCAGATTTTCTCTCTTTCATAGCCCAAATTCTACATGCCAAACAGCAAGAAATGGGCTTTAAGGCTGCATAACTTTTCACTGCTGGTGAATTATAAGCATTCTCATCTTGCCCTCACCTACCTATCCTAGTGGGGATGGGCAGCAGTAATCAACACACCTCATATCCTCCTAGATTTAATAAAAATTCAAACTAAACACAAATAATTGTGGGATATGACACAAGCTGTAGGTTTAGATGGAGGAAATCTACCTGCACAGCAAAGCTTGATATCACAGGAGGATTTTTGTTCTGTTTTAAAGCAAAATATAATCTGTGTATCTCCACTAAACAAGGATCACAAGAGTTAAAGCAGTGCAACACTGAAGGAGTTTCTCTAGTACCCCTGGTTAAAATCTCTGAGAAAGCATGTCAGCCTGGTCCATGACACTGAACTGACAAAGACACTCCTTATCCATTGATCTCAGGACTGTATTTGGCAAGTCGATCTGTTTATGATACTGTCTTTTTAATCCACACATCCCAGGAATTAAAAACCTCATCTTCAGTAAGTGTCAGCTGGATGCTGTTATTCTCCCTCTTGAGGGGCAAATGTGAGACAACTTGCAAAAGCCTCTCTCTGCAGGAAAGCTGGAAGTCTAAGCAGGCGCTGGCTCTAGGAGTCTGGTGCTTCTGCTGCTTCCTGGACCGTCCTCCTCAAGTTGCCCTTGACTTTGACAAATTCAGGTGCATTTTCCTGCTCTTCCTGTATCTTCTGCTTCTCCAGTTCCAGCTTAAAAGGGAGTCACATGTTAAAGAAAAAAAGTACAGAAAACATATCATTGAGATACAGGACAAAAAACTAAAGGTTTCAATAACTGGCCATGCCAAACTCTTTAAATTGCTTCCTTTCTTTGTCTCATGGAAAAGATAAAATTGCCTTTCTTTGGGAGTATCTGTTCTCATAAACAATAAATCTTTTCAAATCCTTGGCTCTAGCTTGTTCCAGATGTCCACCTTTGCCAGACAGACAAAAACTCTGCAAGCCCAGTACAAGAACAAGATTAAGCATTTTTTAAGGAATTCTTGGACATCTTCACTAAAGGAACAACAGTAATTCCCTTCTCTGGCTTTTAAAACAGAACAAGGAAGAATGTGCCTCTTGGGAGAACATGTGAACAGCTACTACTGAGCACACTTGCAGAACTGATTTCTGAAGGTTTAGGTATGAAGTTCTGTACCTAACTTGGGCCTCTTTAAGAGTATGTGGTTTGTCTATCACAAAAAGCAATAAAAACCCCGAATATCTTCGTTGGCCCTTAGCCACTCATTTTTGAGAGCCCATTCACTGACTTTTTTAACCAAGTTGGAGCTCCTGCCCGTGCAGACATTGAAATTTCCATGTGAGGAATGGAAATGCTGTGTGGCAAGGCTACACAGTGCCCATCCAGCACAGGCTCACACATGGCACAGAATATGGATTGCTTGGTGATCCTCAGGTAAGGCAGATGAGCCGGCAGAAAGGGAGAAAAAAACCTTTAGTAAACTAACAAAAGTGCCTGAAAGGAGTTGTTGGTTTTCTTTTTTTCTTTTTAAACAGACCAAGGTCTCCCTGATTAATGGGGACCACGTACAGCTCACCTAAATAATCCCTCCATTGTCTCTGGTTCCCCAACAAGGGACGTGCCTTTCTATAAATCACAGCAAGGCCCCTCCACGAGTCATGATGTCAATTAATACCATTCCTATGATGTTTACAAATTCACAGCACTGTGTGCAATGGGCAGGCTTTTCCTCTTCTAACAGAATTTTCTAGTCTACATAGTCTATGTTGGATGGCTCAGTTTCAAATCAAATCTTCCCATAAGCTCAACCATTCAAAGCTGGGCTCTTAAGAGAGATAAGAAAAATGACAGGATGATACACTTAAAAATACAATAGCTTTCTCCAAAAATATTTCTAAACCTAATTAAAACAGAAAAACACCAGCCTATAATAAAACCCTAAAACCTATAATGATTGGATTACATGTAATTTTAGCAGTAATTATTTGGCTTAATTGATTTGTTTTGAGAAACACAGGAGGTACTGTTTTAAAGCCTTTATTTATAGCATTAATTTATTTTAAAATAAATGCATTGCTTGATGCACAGTGACTTCTCTGATGAGCTCTTTCACTATAGAGATATTTCCCCTCAGGCACACAAAATGCTTCCAGAGGCACAGAGACATTTGGCTGCCCCTGTGCCTGGCAAAAAGCTTCACCACAAGGAACTCCAACTCCACATCATCTCCATGCACAGGGTCCGAGGACTTTTTCTTTCATTTGAAAACACTGATGGGCTCACACATTTTAAGACTACAAATGATCTTTCAAAAGTTACCTAGTTTCTTACATAACCCAGGAGAACAAATTGATTTTAATTCATTAAATGTAATTTTGATGTACCACAGCCTAACAGCCATTCTTAGTGGATCATAGTTATGCTACAAAAATTGACTAAATGACTGCAGTTTCAATGGTTAAATAGCATCAGTGCTCCACACACATTCCTGTTGGCTGGTGCAGGATTCATTTAACCACAGGCAGACCCCATATGCAGTTCCTATACAGTAAGTGACAACAGGTAATTAAAGAGCATGATTTCACTTATCCTAAGAGATACCTGAATTTAACTAGGGGAAATACGCCAAAAATTGGCTGCTGCTTCTTTTCTGCCTAAAAACAGAGCCTCAGGTGAGTAGCTCAGATGCAGATGTGCAAATGCCTGTTGTTCCTCATTTTACCTGCTCCAGTTTCTGCTGCCGTTTCAGTAGCTCTATTTCCAGGTCTGACTTCTTCTTTTGTGCTTCCTCTTCTTTTTGTTGTTTAATAACTTGATCTCGTTTCCTTTTCTCCATCACCTTCTGTAGCTCTGGTTTGTTCTGAGGTGCAAGACCCCTTCAAATTACATGGGGCAAAGAAAAAGGAGATCAGTTCCAATTAGAAGAAATTCACACAGAATTGCAGGCAGCTTTACTAAAATCAAGTAGTTGCCTATTTAGATACATTGGGATGTAAATAAATAATTAAAAGGAAAAAACATGCAGACATTTGCCTGATTTCTAACCAGTACCCTAAGCTAGAATTTAAGCCACATAATCACTAAAGGTATTTCCCTTTAACGTGCATACAAGTACTTCTCATGTATACTTCATTAACTTTCATCTTTAGTCTTCACTGTATTCTCTTGATTCCAAAAGAATGTACTGAAGAAAACACCACAGATCAAGACACTACTAGAGCCAGAAACAAAATTTGGACAAGAAGCATTTCCTTGGTGCCTGATAACTCAGAAGCACTGTGTTCAGACAGTCCTGTGCAGGCTATTCTGCCCACAGAAGTCTTCATGGACAAAACTAAAAAGTGGTCTGTCACACTGCTCCTGGAAATCATGGATTCTCTCCTCTCCTTGAAAACGTGACAGCTTTACCCACGCCTGGCTGTGAAGCTATTTCCAGTGAGAGCTCCCAGGCTACACTAAACATCACAAAGAGCCTAAGACAACAAAAATCCAGAGCAAAAAAGTTGCCATCACCTTGGAGACCAGACAGAGCCTGGAGGATTCTCCCTCTGACAAGCCTTTAGGTGCTACATGAACTGAATGTTTTGAGCCTGTTCAGCACAAATTGCTTTCCAAGCCAGCTACTCTGGAATGAGAAAGCTCATTCCTTGGGAAGATGCATGACGTTATTTATACTGGCACACACACATGGATACTCACTCCTACTTATTTTTGTGACTTCAGTGATTTCTTTTATCTCAGTAATGCTATGATGGTTCCAAAATTTGTTATAAGATTCAAAGCTCTCCCTGTTATTCAGGTATTAGTGTCACTTAAGGCAGAGCAGAGAGATCTGAAATTTGTCTTTGTTATTGTTGTCTTTCCTGTGAAGACAATTATATGAAAGCATCCAGCGTTAAGTTTAACATCAGCCATTTTTATTTCCACTTTAAGAAACTCAATAATCTGAATAAGCTTTCAGAAAGCGTATTTTTACCCTTCCTACTTGCTATACATCTGTGGTTGCCTAATTATTCATTAATATGCATATCTGACAGCATGTCCAATAAAACATTAAAATGCCATTTTATGGTGGTATCTAGGAATGACTCCATATATTATGCAACACTCTATCCCTGTACATACCCTGACAGCAAAATCAAATATTTAGCAACACCAAATGCTGTTCCCTATTTCTCATAATAGATCTCATGGCCTGAGTGCAACAGAAGCTACAAGACTGTTTTCATATTTTATGTTTCATGCTATTTTAATTACATTTTAGCACATAAAACTGAAGTCAGGCAGGAAAAGCTGGAGTCATTTTTTATTATTACTACTACTACTACTACTACTACTACTACTAGATTGGTGGGAGCAGAGTCAGTGGAAGCTTCCACACTGGCAATCAGCAGTCAGAGCAGCCACAGGCAGAGAGCAGCTGCTAAGTAACATTACTGTTGCTGCTTTTCTCACTGAGGCTGCACCATAACAAAGCAGAGGCACAGACTGGTTCAGATGTGCTGTAACAAAGGGAACCTGCAGAAGCTACAGTACAACCCCTCAGTCCAGTCAGGTGGGGGTGGCAGATCTAAAACAGAACTATAAAGTTAATCCTGTTTCCACTCTTATGTAAAAAGGAAAAGCAACAAACTGGTGGATACTGGATTAACTGGGATCTTGTATCACCTCCTGGTGACTGTTCTGGTTAAATTACAAATCCTAAGGCTTTGATGGAGAAGAAGCAGTGTGTGTTGCAGCACCAGTGAGAGCCGATAGGGTTAAAACCTGTGGCAGCACCAATATTCTGCAGAGCTGAGGCTCACTCCTAATAAGTGAAAACAATTTCAGTGACCAGTACCTTGAGGTAGCACCACTTGAATCCTTTTTTTAATTTATTTTTCTTCTCCCTAAAACAACTACCCTTTCTGCAAGTAAATAACTCTACCAGTTCTAGACCTGACAGCCACTGCTCACAGTGGGTATGCAGAATGGCTGGACCAGTACTAATATATTCCAACATCCATTTCTGGCTGTTCAGAGCTGATGGGTCCAAAAAGTGAAGCTGCTGATGTCTACACTGAGTCTTTGCAACAAAATAAGCAGCATGTTCAGCAGACTTCTATAAGAGCACTGAAAGTCCTCCACACATTTGACAGTTTGCTGTAACAAAGAAGAACAGAGCCTAATGTCTACATTACTGAAAAGCCTCCTATCAGAGCAAGTACAGTGACACAAAGCACAGAAGACTAACCCTCCTCTAAAACATATCAATTTTTCTGCTGGTGAAAATCCTCAAAGTATCTATTTCTGCACCAATAAATAAGAATCTAAAATTAACAGCAGCAGCTAATCAAAATTACAGTAAGAGAAGAGAGGGTATTGAGGTTTGCACAACTTTTCTGTGTAATAGGATAGTTTCCAAAAAGAAAAGAACTCCATACTATTTAAAAGTGCTTTATGCTTTCATAAACTTAAAAGGAAAAAAATAGTCTTAATTTATTGCAGCCTCCACATCCTCTAGATTAAGATCATCACGAAACTTCTACTATTTTTCTTTCAATGACTATAAACTGCTCAGTGCCAGGAACTGACTTTGATGTTTAATCCCATTAATGAAAAATAGGACAAACACCTATTTAGGCCAGTTTCTTCCAATTCAGTTGGAATTCTGTAAAATATCTCTCCTTCTCCATCACTAAAGAAATGCTATACTGTGTATGCAATTCATTTAGAATTATGTCTCTTAAGTCCAGCATTTGTGAGGATTTTGCTATTATACATAAAAAGACCCCTTCTTGCCTCAAAATACTACAATGCCAAAGGATTAAAAAAAGAAAAGGGAGAGGGGAAAACTGCCATAATGTGACTCTTCCTGCCAAATAGACAAATCTAGTCGTGCTGAAGTAGCCAAATCCATAGCTTTTCACTCTGCTTTATCAAGGTCCTGGATCTCAAAAAGTCAGAAGGGCTGATACCACCAGCTCTCTGCTCAAATCCACTCTGAAATACTGTTCTTCCACTTCTATTTTATAGATCCCCACACCCTGCCTTTGAAAAGTCCATTTTGGGTTTCTTCAATGCACCAAATCACCAATTGATATCATAGCTGGTTTCTGTTGGTTTAAACAAAGAAGCATCAACAGGCTTAGTGCCTTTTCCTCCAGCAGGTGGTCTGGTGGCTGTTTTCTTAATGTGTTTTCTAAATGACTTCTCTGTTGCTGAAGAGATTTAATAACAGAACTTCAGCTATTTCTGGGTCAGGTGCTTGTTCTGAAGTTGATGAAATGAAGACATGGTTGTTTACATCTCTAAAAGCAATATATAGAGCAACAGCTGTGCATCCCATCCCAGAGAAGAGCAGGCAACATTTGCAAAACATACAAAGAAATACTTGTGCAGCAGCAGAGCAGGCACCAGACTATCACACTGCATTATGAGATCAAATAAGCAGAGAACAGTTTTATGTGAAATAAACTACATGATTTCTCTGATTTAAAAGTGGCCTCAAACTCAGTGCACTGGGAATGATGAAAGCCCACAGATTTTATGATCCCGCTGTCAATAGCAAAATTTTGTCAAATACTTGATAACATTAAGAGTACAGGACAAATTACAGTGCCCAGGTAACTCATGCAATGTAATAGAGGAGAACTGAACTGCTTCCTCTCAAAAATTACCCTCTAAGTATTTAATTAGAAAAATGATATGAGAAGCCTTCTAAGGTAAGATTTTGCACTGAAATACAAACAGAAATGAATGCCACAGTTAAGAATCAGAGTCTTTCAATTTACAAGATCTGAATCAACAAACACTGTCTGCTGGGTTTTGGGGACAACATCCTTTTGATGAAACTAAAATTCAAGCTGTGTGTTTGGGGTGGGAGGGTGGCACAAGTGATTTTTAGACTCTTACCTTTTCTGATTCATAAGCAGCTCTCTATGGAGATCTTGATGATTCCGGGATGACTTCACAGGATTAATTAATTTCTGAGGTCTAATTAATTCAGGATTGTCATCATCTATGTAGTCTGGTTCAGCCATAATCTTTCTTGGAATGGGAAATGGATCTTTGGGTTCAGTGTCCTTGTTCACAGTATCTGTAAAACAAGAAAAACTGTAGTGAATCTACACTGAAAGGCCTTTAAAAAGATGTCCTAAACCACAAAGGCAGCATATTACATTGGCAACAGTCATGCATTTGCTGGATTAGTTTTGTCTGTAGAAAGTAAAGGCTCTCAGAGCAAACACCAGTAACTTTTTTTAAAATAGGCAGCAATTTTATAACAATGGCATCTCCAACAGCCTTCATCCAGTGACTTGGAGACAAGAGTTTCCCTCGTTTTCTTGGTTTTCTTCATGTTCTCCCATGAGAAGAACTTCAGAAATAGTTTAGTTTAAGTGTGTGAAGACCCTTATTGATTTTAATAAGCCTATACAGATGAAACATTTATGGATCAGTAGTACTGGGACCCTAAAGACATTTTAAATACTGTATTAAATACTGTGAATGGGTATCAAAAGCAGCGTCTCATTTTGTGCTGTCAGTGTCATGTCAGCTGTGGGGAAAACAGCTCTGTGGATAAGCAAGCCCTGAACTGTATCGAGCAAAAGCTTCCATGTGGAAATTGCCAGATCTGCAATTGTTGCAATGGGGAACTTATTCATCAGTGGAAAAGTAGAGGAGAAAAAATTTAGGTGAGGTTGCTCCTTAAAGGCTGTGTTCCACCCAGTGAAAATCCACAGAAATCCACTGACCTGAAGGTAATGAATTAATGATTTATTTCATTTGGGAAGTGGCACTTTCCTATCCTGCTATAGAAAACTTATCCACACATCAAATCACAACATTTCGAATCAACAGCTGACAAATAATGGCCTTCAAATAATTCCTATGTGACCATTCATACCCCTTTCCATTAAAGTGCACCAATCACAAGATGACCAGCATCTAAAACAAAGCACATTCAGGGAAATTCTGTCTCTCTTCACTGTTGTGAAAACCTGCATGTAGAATTTGCAGTTGTCAGTTTGATGAAATGTTGGCCCCTCAAACAGACCCCAAAAAATAATCTCACAGCATGTGGGTTTACAGAGATGAATCAATGGGACATGAAAGAAAAGGCGAGAGGCTTCCATTCCTCCTGACTGGCAGAAGAGCTGAATGCTGCACACTGTACTCACGGGGCTATGGGACAATATCAGAGAATCACTGGGATTTGCTGTGCTTTTTCCTGTAAAAGCTGAATATGTGCTTTAATTCAGATCCCACTGTTACCAGCCCTTCCCTCCCTTTCTCACCCCATGGGCTACAAAACCTATGCTCAGCCACAGTTTAATCCCTGAACTATTTTCTTTCAGTAGGAATCTCATACTGTTGCTCGGGTCTGATCAAATCCACTTGATAAGGCAGAAAGATTTTCACTTAATGCTTCAGCAGATTAAAACTGAACAGTACCACCATCAAAGAGCTGCAGCTGCTTTCACATGAGGAAGCAAAACAACAAGGAAGTTTTCAGCAGATGCAAGAAGGATACTCCGGATTTGAAAAAGTGTCCAGTGGACCTGGCAAAGATCTTTCAGCTTCTTTTTTAGAATGGATGATGTGAACTGTTTTAGTGGTGCTACATCTCACACACCAAATTTCTGTCAAGCAACTTCAATGAGGAACAGCTCACCAGTGTGCGCTGCTCTCAGAGTGGCTCCTTCTTCAGTTCTTCAAGGCAAGTTCAGATGAAGACTTTTTGAATTCTGTGGGTGTGTCAGGTTTCACAGCGACCTCTGAAACTACTATAAAATTGGCCACAGTTCAAAACTAGGGAAATATATTGCTATAAATGGCAGAAACCTCTTTCTGACACTGATCATGCAGTAAATACTTCTCCTGTCACCCCTTCAGAGTCCTCCTTCAATCAAGCAACCAGCTATCACCACACATGTCAAACATATGGGATCACTGGAAAACAGGTCAGAAGAAGCCTGAAAAACTTCTAATTTGACCTCCTCCTGAGAGCAGGAACAGCTCTGAGATCAGAGCAGGTTGCTCAGGACATTTCCCAGTAAGACCCTCAAGATCCCCAAGGCTGCACAGCCTCTGTGGATGGCCCCTCTTGCCTCTCTTCATGGTGGTTCTTCCTTACACCTACATGAACCTCCTGTTTCAGCTCCAGCCTCTCATGCTCCAGCCACACACTCTGGTGAAGAGTCTGGGTCAATCTCCTTGGAAAGCAGCTCCCAGGCACAGGGGGCTGCTGTTTGGTCCTGCCAAACCTCTGCTCTGGGCTGAGCCAGCCCAGGTCCCTCAGCCCATCTTGGGGGCCCTTGGCTAAACTGACATCTCAGTTCCTCACTGTTTCATAGCATGCCATATAAAAACTAAAAATAACCTCTCAAAACCCCTCAACACACAGCACACAGCACCATGCTGTTAATGAAACATTTGTGGAGGTCTATTCTCTTTAGCACAGACAGTGAATAAACCAGCTGCAGTTCTTTTCTTATGTACAGGCAAAATATTTCATTCTTCCTCAGTGTTCACATAAGGCTTATTACAACTAAAATTACTCAAATATTACATATCCAACCTCCACCCAAAATAAACCTTCTCTATAAATATTTGGTTTGCTTTACTCTATCAGTTCTGTTGCACTGATAGGCCTTGTGAGTCTTCTAGAAGCCTTTTGTCATCAACAGTTCTCTGTTAAAGTAAATCCAAAAATAACCTGCTGCTTCTTCAAGATAATTCTTGTTTGCTTAGGTGGAGATGAAAAACGCAGAATTACTCTACAACTGCCATGAACAATGTACAATTTTCTTGACACAAGCCCCTGAAAAACAATTTGATTCAATCATTTCTCAAAGTGTGGTGCTGTATTCTGCAGCACATCGATTTGGTTTGAGCAAGCCCTTAAAGTGAAGTTTATTTATTCTTCTTTCTTCTGTCTCATCACTATTTTTAAAACATGTATTCAACTCAGAGGTCAGGAATTGTGGTTTCCTACTGTAACATGAACTCTACTAGCAACAAACATGAATGAATAAAAACTCCTCTGGGAAGACAAGAGTCTTTCCATGTATGATTAAGCTGCAAATGACTTCAACTAGAATTTCCAAACAGAGCCAGCGACACAGGGCGCCCAGTTCCCACTCAGTGAATTCTCTCACAGCCTCTGCAAACCTCAGCCTGGCTGGTGGCCACCGACAAGGTCCTGCACAGTCACTGTGCAATATTATGTGCAAACAATGCAATGAAGATAAGGTGATCTCTACCCACACTCTGTCAAAGCTAACATTTACAAAAGCACAGGCAAGTGTCACATAAAAAGGAAACTGAGGCACAAAGGATTCACCACACAAAGGGCAGACAGGAACAGCACAGTGTATCCCCAGAGTTTCATTCTAAGGTTCAGGCTCACTCCATTAAACCAGTCAAGCTCAATGACAGAATCCCTTAAAAGTCCTTAAACAAGTTTAATCAATGTTCAAGCAATAACAATTAAAACATTATTAATTCCATGAGTCTCTAGTGCTCATCACCACAAAAGTCACAGCCCATAAAGCTGCTTTCAGATCATCACTAGGTGCTACAGTGGGACATTAATAATCCAAATAATCACTTAGAAGGAACGTGCTGCCTGAAGAGCATCCGAGAGGCTCCTTTTAACCATCTGCTGTTACATGATCGACTGAGAATGCACAACCCATTGCTGTGTTTCCTCACTACCTTGTTCCAAATAAAGGAGATTTGGATTCAGGGGATGTTTTAGCTGAGCTTGGCTCAAGTTTAATACACCCACTAATTTGGCAGGTGCTTTCCCAGTGCATTTGCTGAATTAGCTGTTGCTGCACAAGCAGCACAAAAGCATTTATCTACCTTGTCCTGCCTGAGTAACTCGCACAGTCTTAGTCCACAACTTCTTCAGTATATGTGGATTTTGATCCACAGAGAGAAAGAATAAACTGGGGATCCTGCATGGAAGAGGAATTTTAACTCCTCAAACAACTGCAAAGCAATTTCAACATCCCAACAAAGAAAATTACTTCAAGTATCCTCCCAGACAGAAGTTTAATGTTTCCAGATAAAAAGATGCTCTTGGAGTAGTCAAGAAGTACCTCAGCCTTGAAGAGCCAAGACCAAATGGTCACATACTTGCAACTCTCTCATTTAATTTCCTTGGAGCACAAGTAAATTAAGGGAAAACAGAAAAGACCCTTCAAAAGTTGGTCCTGCTGAAGAGATACAACCAAACCAGAGCATGCCAGAAGCGTGAGTCACATTTAGGGGAATGTGTCCAGCAGATACCTTTGCTTCCAATGCTATTTATTTTTTATTCTATCTACAGGCAGTTTTTTCCAGTAAAAGTTCCTTAATGGTAGTAACACTGGAAATACAGTTACAAAGAGAACTACAGACAGACACCAGTGTTTTTAGCAGCTATCTCACCAATGCCAGGTTAAGGATTCAGCAGCTGCCAGAGTTTTTTGGTACAACAGAGCTCCCATGGCTTTCACAGGAGAAATAAATTCACAAATAAAAACCCCAAAGCCTCTCATGTTTATATGGCATTCAGGGAACTGCATTTATTTTCTATCTGATATTCTACATACCAGAAATCACCCTCTACATATGGAATCTGAATATAAAAATTCCTGTGAGACACCATATATTTATACTATTACACATATATATGGCATTTTCACCCTTCAAATGACTCCCACAATTATTTCCAGCTGTGAAAGCAGAGGTAGAGCTGAGGCCCCTTAAAAAGCAGATAAATAAATGCCTAAAAATACCAGTGGACATGAAAATAATAGACTGTACTAGATCCAAAAGTTACATTAAGACTAAATTCACGTGATTTCCTTTTTACCTTAATAAATTCTTGAACTAATATCTTCCACAGGAGCACTAGCTCAAACACTGAATACCTCCTGGAAGATTTTATTCTTGAAAAAGCTTCAACATCTGTTCTGAGCTGTACTGTAAACCATCACACACTCTGTTGCAAGACTTACGTTTTTTAGCTTTTTAAACTACCGCACAGTTTGCAGTTTGCTACAAGTAACCCAAAGGCATTCTTCGGGAAAAAAATCCTGTTGTACTCTCCCCCTTCCAATTTCAGGAGGAACTGAAATAAAAATTCTTCAGCATGTCTCTGCTTAGATGTTACACGACCAAGCACCCCCTCACATCAGCCAACTTGGGTAGAAAGCAAAAGAGCTACTTAATGCAGAGCGTGCTTTGCAGCACTACCTCAGCACTGTTTGCACATGAAAGCTCACACCGCTATCGTCTTTATCTGTATGCTCTCAGTGCAGTAAGAGGCACTCGACTAGAGAGATTTACTTGATTAATCCTTGATTATAGATATCATTAATAACTTCCCACAGTTCACCCTTTAATTCAAAGTAAAAGTTCCTGAAAACAGAATACAAAATACTCTTCCCAGGCACAATGCTCGAGCCAGACATCAACAAAGGAATTTAACTCTTACACTGTCTTTTGTGGCTGAAAGGGAGGATGGAGTTTGGGCCATGCAAAACACAGACTGCCTGCGGAGGGAGAGGGGAGGACCAGAGAGGTCCTGGTGGCTGCAACTCCTCCCAGCCCCTCGTTCTTTGTTCAAAAAGGCTGCCACTTCCCCGTGACAAGAGGTTTGCTTCCAGATGTGAAGAGTAGTGTCTTCACCTGTCTCAAAATCAAGCACGTTCAGGGCAGCATGTAACTGGGACTGCCCATTGAGTACTATCTTGCCACCAGGTTACTTAACACATTACTGTTCTTCAAAATTAACATCATGGACCTTTTAAACCCTTTAGCAGGCATCTACCTTTTGTTTACATCTCCACACATAAAAGAGAAGAGCATCTCAGAAACCACCATGCGTTTCTGGAAGGCCAATCTCACTACTTCTTGCCATTTACTTCAAAATCTCACATCCCATCCCAAGGCTGACAAAGTTCTGTCCATCCCATGCCAGGACAGTTTAACTCACAGCACCCCCCTGACACTTGCTATCATGTCTTCATTAGTTCCACGGCTGCCAAAAGACTGACAGACAGAGAATTCTCTCAGGAACGAGGGCTCACTTGATTTGGGCAGCCCAAAGCAATCTCAGTGATGTCAAGGATTTGGGAAGAAGCAGGGCTTGCTGGCTCCTGAAGCTGTTCCTGTTGTCACTTTAGACGATATTAAAATGACCTAAACCACTCAAAATCTGAAGGAAATCCAGTTAACACTCACACTCTTCCCTTAAGTACTGCTGAGAGTAACATCAACAAAGCACAGATAAAACATCCACTAAATGAGAAACCAGAAGAAAGAGGGTCATTTTTAAGATGTTTGCATTGGCACTGACACCTAAAGGAAGGCAGAGTGCAAGATCGGGGGCAGTGCTCCACACTGTTACAATTCAAATGCAAAGAAGCTGTTCCTGGCTCCCACTCAATTCAAGCAGCACCAGGCAGTCTCCGCTTCAGGGCTTTGAAGTTCAGTCAAGTCCTGGGTGCGAGGGAAGAGTCTTGACCCCCAGA
Source organism: Cettia cetti (assembly GCA_013401135.1). Classification (NCBI taxonomy): domain Eukaryota; kingdom Metazoa; phylum Chordata; class Aves; order Passeriformes; family Sylviidae; genus Cettia; species Cettia cetti. The sequence continues at coordinate 129,601 of VZUI01094760.1, forward strand.
GAGGGAAAGGCCTGGAGCGCAGTGCTGGTAAGGACAGAACGGCTCCTTCCTCTTGGTCTATAGTTTACTTGGAAAAGAGATGCAAGACACAAACAGCCTTAAGAACGGCCTCACACCTTCCAGTAAAAACCCAGGAACCCCAAAGAGAGGAATTTGTATTAATCCTAAAGAAATTTTCCTCAGGCTGCAAGATCTGCAAGGAAGTCCTCTGCCATTGGCTTTCAAACCAACTGAAAGGATCAGCTCTAAATAGTTGCATTTCTTTCTTCTCTTGTTCTGTTGAAATGCTGAAAAGATGTCAATGCAGATGTGTAATGAGAGGCAGAAAACAGAAAATGTGCCTCTCTAAGAATACTGAAAGAGGAAAAGATGGAGACCTCTTTGTCAGACACAGACAAAACTCAGATGATGACTTTCACTGCAACAAACTACTTAGCATCTAATTTTTAATACAGGCAGTAGAAAAGACAGAAAGACACAGAATGAAGACAGCACACTGAACAGCACTCATCTTCCTAAATCCTAATCTGTGATGCACCCACTGTAACACCACGGTTCCAGTCTGGGACTAACAGCAGATAATACACACTGTGCATCATTTGTCTTTCCTAAATTCCCTAGATATTTCTTAAGGACTCAGGATCCTGTGACCATCTAAATCCCAAGACAGGGCTGAGGGTGTGGAAAGCCATTCTGACAGCAAGGATAAGACACAGTGTTTTGGACACCTCTCATCCAAAAGGCCCTTAGTGAATATTGTGCTTTTGCCCTGTAGAATAACAGCTTGTTGTGCACACTCTACTGTCCTCTCATCTATGTCAGCCCTTTGAAGGAATAAATCATGACTGGCAAAGGCACACAACTGAATATACACATAATTTTAATCTAAACACTACACAGGTAATTATAACAGTGCAGTAACATGATTTTCAGGAGATGATAATTGAAATTATGCCTCTTAGGAAAGGCACTCAGCAGCACAGTTTGCAACTAGATTAATCCCCAAAGATAACAAGCAATTTATTTATACAAGGGTCAACAGTGATTCACGTGAAATTCTGGAATGATACATTTTTTAAAGAGATTTTAAGAGCAGAAAAGCAAGTAAGATCAGTTTATTCTCCCTGCAGTTACAGTGCAAGATCAGTGTTGTAGAGCCATCAAAGGGGGCCACTAAATTAAAAATCAGGGCAAGTTTGTTTGAATCAAATTTTAATACACTGAAACATGGGATGCCACATGAAAACTGAGCCTTGATTTAAAAGCAGAAATCCAAAGAGTGAGGGGCGAGTTTCTTCAGGGCTTCACTGAAGCAAATGTTAAGAACTATCAAACAGTGGCACCCAGTGGTAAAGGACTTCCTGCAAATAGAACATGATAGAAAAACTTGGAGGGAGAAGGGGGAAGACTGACCCAAATCCACGTTTATATACAAAACTGCTGAACTGAAAGAGCGAACATACTAAATGCCCCACAATTTTAGCAGGAAGTCTTACTCCTAAGTCATTCTATTTCTGCAAACATCAGCATTAGAGAATAGTGATTCTTCAAATATAAAAGGTTTAACATTAAACAGGTATTTCTGAGGAAGAGGAGGAAATCCAGAGCAGCCAGTAGCCCCTTATCAATTGGGAGACTGCAAACATTTCAAGCATCTGACTTGAAATACCTAAAAGGAGACTGATGAACCTTGAGCGCTCTTAAAATCTAATTCACAGGAGTTTAGCAAGATTCCTCCAGGGAAGAAACATGTTAATAGTGGTTGTTTTTCCACTTGTTCTGCATTTTCTTCACATGATCTAGAGAGAAAGATTAGAGACTAATGTGTGTCCCAGTGAGGCCAAACAATGTCCAGGACCAAAGGACATTCTCCTGGGACAGGAATCCTCCTCTGGATGCTGTGATGATAGTGAGGATGATGATGATGGAGGGTCCTAGCAAATATCCAACCAGGCAGAAGTTTGTATCAGATACAAGCCAAAAAGATTAAAATTACCTTTGATATATGTGAAAAAATTTGGAGCAAGAGAAGAAGCAGGTTACTCAGCAACCCTGCGAACATGACAAATAACAGCAAACAAATTGCACAACTAAAAAACTTTTCTTCATTAAAAAGAAATTAAGAAGGTAAAAAGCAAAAGGAGGAGGAATATGTGTAAATGGGAGAACGTGCCCTATATTGAGGCTGTTCTAACAGCTCTGCTCTTTTGATTTTTAAGAAGTGAAGATTAATACCAGCCTAATAATCGTATAAGCAACAAGTCTGACAATACTTTGAGAATTTTTGATGACTGGGTAGTAAGGCTAGAAAACAAATTCCTTAAATAAGCACATACTTTTAAAGTGAGGGGAATAAAGCCACCGATTTAGTAAAAGATTTGTGTTCAGCTGCACGGAGAGACCAAATTACAGGATCATAATTGTCTCTTCTAGTTCTACAAATTTAAAATCTATGAGTGTAATTAATAAGTGTTTGCAAGGGGGTCAGAAGATTAAAATCTCTGCATTAATCAGGTAGTTATGCATTCAGTAGCTACGGCATCAAAAATGAGACCAAGCAAGCAAAGTATTTTTCACGCTGCCTCAGTTACTGCAGTGCTGCAAATCCCCAAGTCTTGCCAAAGGAGGTGGGGGGGCCTCAACCAGATTTTGCTCCGTTCCACGTGCTGTTCCTTAGGGCACAGCAGCACCCTGCCTGGAGTCTGGGCACAGCACGATCTGCTGAGCTGTCACAGCTCCCCTCCCCTCTGGGGCTTTCTGAATGACAACTTGAAAGGAATTCTAACCACCCATAAAAGAGGGCCATTTGCAACAAGTTTAAATACACTGACATAATGAAAACCACACAGTCCACTGCAGCTTGGCAGCTTCCTCAACAGACTCAGGTAGTTATGTAAAAGTTAAGTACTTCTTCAGACCGGGCAGATATATATCAAATACCTGCCAACTCAACAACTCGAATTCTTTTCATTTTCTAGGAAGAAACCCTTTTCCTAGGAGGGAAAAAAAAAATCAGCACTAGCAAAGATTGCTTTTTTTCCTTCTCTTTGGTGACAAATGGCTCAGAGCAAGAATCTAGCCTTTGTTTTGATTTCTTAACACAGGGACTTTTCCTAGAAACAGACAAAAGGAAATCAAAAGAAATAATTTCCTTAAACCTATTGCTACTCCAAACTAACACACTCCCAGCTTAATCACAGGAAAGAAATAAAACCTTCACCTCAAGGAGTTAGTCTTGGCTCAGGCAACTACATCCACATTCCAGCCTGCACTGTGTCCACAAAGAGACACCCTTCCTTGCCCAGACCTGTTTTATCCACTCTCAGCTGGCACAGATAAATTTCAGTATGAGACTCTGCACTGCAACTCCGTGGAAAAAGAAACCACTACAAAGAAAGGAAAACAAGACCTGAAGGAAAAACCAAAAATGAGGACACCAGTAAAACTGATGACCAATCTTCCAAAAGTGAGGTAGAGTAAGAATTTTTTTTTAAAGGCCGTTCCACACCCTACTTATGACCTTAACCAAAAGCACGATGCTCTAATGGTTTAAAAGGATTGAGTGGGTGTAGGAATGTGTGGCAGCCAGCACAAAGGCTCCTGGAAGCTACAAGTGGGCTTAGGACAGCCAAGCCTGATACACATGACTATTAAAATGCAACAGTGATCAACAGGCATCCTGCAAAGAACACAACAGGGCATGTAGAGGAACATCATCTGTTCACTGACGGGAAAAATGAGAGGTCTGAAAACCAGAAACTTACAGAAAATACAAACGGAGAAAAGTGTTGACACTTGGTCGTATCTCTCAAAGTTGGTGACTTTTCACTGCTGCTTGTGATGAGCATCTACAATCAGCAGCCTCTCCTGGAAGCTCATAAATCAGGAAGCTGTGGCACCAGGGCAGGGCTGAGTATCAGCCAGAAGGCTGCACATGAAAGGGCAGCAGAGCAGGCTCGCTGCTCAGGCGGAAGGGCGTTGTTCTCTACAGAAACAAGCCTCCATCTGAACAGGATTGATGTGTTACTCTCATAGCTAAGTTGCCTCTGGCTTCTCAGCCTCCCTGGAATGAAGAACCTGGAATATCAATACCTCAAGCAAAAGCAGTCACACAAGCTTAGCACAAACACAAGGGAGATTTTAGCATATCCTTTGGCAGAACAATTCGTTGTGTATGGTAACATGGGACTGTTTCTAGGATGTTTTCTGTCAACTTTTTCTCTTTTTTGTCTTTTTAGAAAGGCTTGAAAAGGTTCAGGAAGGGGAAGACAGACCACCACTCCCTAATCCCTCCAGAAAGGAACTGTTCAACAAATTCCAAGTAGTTAGCAAAGAAGAGTAAGAAACCAGAAGGATGACCCCAATGTCTCAACAAAGGGATTGTTTGTTGAGCTTGTGAACTGGTGGCAGGAAAGGAATTTCCTACAATTGTTACCTTTCTGCTTGAGAGACCACCTGGAGGAAAGTCTCAGAGTGTCCTTCCTCAGCAGCACTTGTGAAGAGGGTGAGCTGGAGTTTGTAGAACCCCCCAACTCTGCTCCCCACATCCTTCTCCAGGGCTTTAGAGAGGGTGGCTCACTTGCTTTATGTCTTACAGAAGTGGAACTGAACTGGACCTAAACTTGAAATGCAAGAACTCTGAAGTATGTAATTTGAACAAGAAAAAAACCTCCCAGTAGTCGTAAGAGGCACTACTAAGATCTCCATCAAATGGTTAAAACAAACCACCTGCATCCCAGAAAGTCATACACTAGTTTACACTGGTCTCATAAAGGAAAATTAAATTTGCATACTCTTGCTTCTTCATGCTCAAAAATAAAGAAAAACCTTCAAGAAGCCAAAAACCAAAAGGCTGCAAAACAAGACTTCAGTAGAAGCAAGGAAGGGGCTGAAAAGTCTTTATCATAACATGCCTACAGCTGAGGAACAAAAGCAGTGTGAGCTCACAGCTTGGCTCCTGCTAGTCAAGGTTCACAAAAACAGTGCACAGAGCTCCCAGAGAAGTGAGTGCCATTTGTCATTCACAGGCAGGCAGCCCAGCAGCCACGTCTCTGAAAGAGGCTGCTTCCAGCCCCCAAAAGAAGAGGGCTTGAAAAAAGGCTCCTCACAAGCCTTGGAGCCCTCTTATTAACATCACTGTACAGGTGACTCAGCTTACTTTACAACAGGGAGGCTGAAAAGCTGTCCTCCAGCCCCGTTTTACAGCAGCTTAATTAATGGGATGAATACCTATTGATAGGCAATCATAACCTCCACTGCCAGCTGCATCTCTTCATGCCTGAAGCCAGCCCTGCTCTTTGTTCTGCTGCTGAAAACACAACTTGGAGGGCTCTGAGCACCTGCTAGGCCTGAAGCCAAAGAGGGGAAAATTTCAGGCAAGCAAACTTTCTATGTTGGCAATAAACTGCATGTTAAAGATTCCTTAAAAATGTCACCGTGCAGTGTCCTCAGCAGGATATCATCTCACCGTCTCAGACATTTGTAGAAGGAAGGAAAAAAGGCAAGAAGTGTTTCTGTCATCATTTTTGATATTGAGCTCCTTCAAAAACTAAATGGGCTATTAAAAAACAACACCAAAAACAAACCAAACAAACAAAAAGCCCACAGAAAAATTGTAGTTAAATTTCCAATGAGCCCATGTGGCCTCCAAGACTTTTAAAAAAGCACAAGCCTGTTTTCCAAGCAGAAGCACTCCAACAAATGGTCACAGGTGAATAGTCAGCATGCCAGAGGACACACTGTGCCATGTCACATCACACAAGCACTGCCTCTCATGCTTCCTATCACTAAATTAATTACTAGCTTTCTCTGTGACTGCCTAACCTATGTTATGGACTTACTAGAAGATTTTCTTTAACTCTAAAGGTGAAAGGTGAATTGATATTTATGTAGGCATCTCATGCATTGCTAATTCCTGGGGTTGCACCTCGCTGCGGGAAAGGTGATCTTCAAATCTGAGCAGTTTCTTAAAATAAAATAATAAAAAAAAGATTTACTGTAAAATCTTAGGACCTGTTACTAGTCCCATAAACCTGAATAAAGGAGACCAAACTGCCATAACACTTTCAAACATTTTAACTGAACTTGCTCAAGTTCCTAAATTCACCACAGTTGTCGATCATCTTACAACACAATCACTTTCTCAACCTGCTTGCTTAACAAGCAGTGGAGAACTTGAGAGTGCAAAGTAGAACATTAATATCTGCTTCTTTTTTAAATTAGACAATCATATTTTGCCACAATTCATTGAGGAATTTTATTTTATAACTTAAAAAAATTATTGAACAAGGGGAATTCATCAAAATTTGAAGTAGCATTGTTCATTATAATGGGCTTGGTCACATCAGAGGCTCACTCAGTCAGCAGGAAAGCTGCCCCACAATTACAGTGAGGAATTGAGCCATGACAGAAGAGAGAAGCTCTATTCTCAGCTCTACCAAAAAAATGGATTTGTGATGCTGAGCAAGTTGCTGAGCCTTAAATTACTCAGGAAAAAGCTGTGGTTGTCAGTGCAGGACATGTTGGATACCAAATGCAGAGAGAGCAAGACAGGCTTTTTTGGATGAGCAAATCAATAAGAAACATCATAAATTACAACAGCACTGTGCTTTGTTCTATAATAGGCAGCATTTTGTCAGACATTTTGGAGCCATTTCATGTTAACCACTCTTTTTTTTAGGATTGAACAAATGGCTTGCTTTAGAATCAAGACACAAAATCCAAACAGGTAATTTGCTGAAAGAAGTTTAGAAAATTAAATTGATGATGTTTAAAATAAAGTACAAAGTGTGGATTAAGAGATACACAGAATAAAATTTAGAAAGATGTTAGAGTTAATAACACAGAGGCTGTGAACTTCTTGGTGCTACAAAATAAATGCCAGGGATTTAGAAGTCTCATGCCTAAAGATTGATGCTATTTTCACCCCAAGCCTATTTTTATGAATTTCTTCCTTCCCAAGTTGTTACCAAAGAGCCCAGTGATTTTTTTTTTTTTTTTTTTGTTATTTGTCTGTGGGTTTATCCTCTCAACGACAAAAAAAGACACATTAAACACATGCTTTTTTAAGCTGCACTGGTAAATATGTTCTCAGAAATGACTCCAAGACAAAAATCCACACTGAAAAGCTGGAATGAGAGCTGGGAGCCTGAGGGCTTTCCTATCCCACTGGTGAATACAGCACGTTCTCTTTGAGCATGTTCATAATGAGACAGAGACCCATTTGTCAAAATCCGTCCTCTTTAAAACAGCATGTATTCCTCAACAGCCTTGGTGCTCAGCAGGGTGTAAATACTGCACCTTCAGCCACTTCCCCGATGTCAGTTTAACAGTTTAACACCTACATTAGTGTTTAAGATTGAAGCAAATGTTTGCTACAATTAAGTCCCATTTCATCCAAGAATGTTAACAGTCATCCTTTAATGTAAATGTTAACAGAACAGCCATAACTTTTTTCATATTGAGATATGTGATGTTAAACACAGGATTCTGACCTGGCCCACTGAACCCAGCAGCCTGCCTGCACAGAGGAGGATGTCCCACTGAACAAAAGTTCAGAAAAGGTGAAACACAGAAACACAACAAAGGCACCAATAGGATCCACTTCCAGTTTAGAAAGGCATTTGTTCATGAAAACTGGGCTATCAGAAGTAATCCAGGAGCCTTCCCCTGCACAGATTTGTCATTAATACTTCTTGTTTTCTCACCTGTGCCTTTCCAGCACTGCTGAGAGCAGCAACACCACAGATACCAATGGCAGCACACTGCAACTGGCAAATGAAGATGGTGAATATGGGCTGAACACAGTATCTGCTCATCCAGATGTGCATCTTAAGCATCTTTCCTGCCTACAACAGTGTGTCCAGCCAGTCCAGCTCCTCATACTGGAGAAACTCCAGAGCAGCTCATGTTGTACTTGCATGAGCTAACAGCCCTGCAAGGAAGCAAAACCCTCAGAAGAATCAGGCACAGTCAGCTGGGGTTGCAGCTTCTGTGCCATGTACTAGTGAAAATCAGCACAGGGATTTATCTGTATCAGTATCAAGCAAAGTTACTCTAGAGTAGGAGCAGCAAAACCACAATTGGCTAGAGTAGAGACTCAGATCCCTTGAACTCTACAGAACAACTTGTATGGAAAGATTAGAATCACAGTAACCCTGAAATGACAAAATAGCAATCCCTGTTTGATTTTCATTAGACCCCATGGTATACATTTATCTTACAAATGGCAATTGGAAGAAAAATTAGAGCAACCTCATTGTTCACACATACTTGGAAGAGTCACTATGTTCCATAAGTCTACACAGACAACTGAATCATTATTCCAATTTTATATACTTAATCTTCCTAGAAGCCAAGGGCCTTTGGGACTTGGAAATAGAACTTCTGCAACTTTTACTGACTGTGCTCAGCCAACATTGCGTCCTTAGAGAGAGACACTGTCAGCTCATCTTTCACAAGAAGGTAACATCCTGCTCACATTTTAAGTAACTGTTCAGTTGATTTCCCAGATAAAAAATATGTTGGTTTCCACTTTCATCCCCAAAACTGACCTTGCCAGCACTACTAACCTGTTTGCTGCAAACTGGCCTGCAAGAGACACAGCAGTATGTACTCTGGAGCAGGGTGACAGCCACCCCGTAGAGCCCACCAGCATGGCACCATCTCATATGTAGCTAAGCCATCAACCCCATAGTTTGGGTGAAACACCCTCTTTCCAAGAGCCTTTTCCCCTCTTACCAACACATTTAACTACACATACACCTCAGAGCCTGGTGGAATAAGCAGCAAGTCCTTGTGGCTGGGCAGGGGGTGCAGGTTTTGATCCAGGAAGTCTACGTCTACAAATTAATTTTGATCCACACCCTACTCTGCTCAGTGCTTTCCTATGGGTTCCATTCAACATAAACATTAACTACCATTGAAAACACAGTGCTTCCAGGAAAACAATGTTTAGTTAAATTCACACTGTGATAAAAACATTACAATAAGAACATTAAAAGTTTGAAATCAATGGATGAACTTTCCCACACAGTAACAGCAGCTTTACTAAAATTCATGCCAGCAAATGTGCCTGCTCACCCTCAGAAGTACTATTCTCTCACTAGTAGGGAGGTAACAAATTTGTAATTTTATAGTACAGCCAAAATGTGTAAGTTCATAAAGGCTACAGCACAGACCCTTTATCAGGAAAAGAGATCTATGCAGATTTCTGAGTTTTTTATCCCATCCAGGGTTCTCTTCTATTGTTAGAAAGTGTGGACATCCATTTAGTGTAAAAACCTCTGAACGTGTCTTTTAAATACCCCTTTCACAAAATCTCCCATGGGACAGCTTCCTTACTTCAACAAGTGAATTGAGAAGCAAGAGGAGACAGTATACTAAATGAGTAAAGTAGACACAGAAGGCCAAGGCAACAAGAAATTCTCACACCTCATTCTACCCTTCCTTACATCAGATGAATCAGCGTTGCTCAGCTGCAACTGCCATCTCTAAATCTTACCCAATACCTCAGCTAAAAACCAAAGACATCAACCACTTGTCTCTCTCTTGCTTAAGACCTTTTATACATCCCACTCTAACCCTTATTTACACCATTATGATTATTATCTAATTATAAACAATGGCTTGATTAAAACATACATATTTATAGAAGCATTCATGTCACCTACCTTTAGGCTGTTAACTGCTGCAGCTAAAATGGGAAAGCAAGCTCCTTATAGCATTAGCATGGTTATCCAGAGGGCAAATCAAAGCAGCTATGTTCAGCACTAAAGTCAAATATTATCACTCTCAAGGAGCTTCCAGACACTCTCTCCTTCCCCCTCTGGTTATGAGAACTCCAGAGAATTTAGATTCTCAATCTGCTTTTTAAAGCAATGGGCAAGGTCCCTTCAAAAATCAAAAGTTAGAAAGTACAGCTCAAATTTCATAAACTACAGAAATAGTGAACAAATCCAACCTGCCACTGGCATGCCCATTACTTTCAGCTTCACATACAATATGATGTAAACCCACAGAAAATACTCAGTTTAATCATTTCCTGTATTATTCACCACATTGTGTGCAATACCTTGTGGATTAATTATCCAGATAACAAAATGACTGTAAGTGCCATTAATGTTGTTGGTCTGAAGTAGTGATCTAAATAATGAGAGCAATGTGCTTCTGTGATCTACAGCATGAGAGCTGAACTGAAGAACCATTCCCTTCTACCTGCTACACATCAGTGAAAAAAAAACCCTTCCTCCCTATACAGGAAGGTGAGCAAACCATTAAGCAACTGTGGAAAGTCCCAAATATGGGGAAAATCAAAGAGAGAGAAGGGCTTTCACACCTGGAAGCTAAACTGCTTAAAGGAATGGAGAGAAGGGTCACTGAGGAAGAAATATTTTATGATGAAGGTGGTGAGACACTGGCACAGGTTGCCCTCAGAAACTCTGGATTCCCCACCACTGGAAGTGTTCAAAGTCAGGTTGGATGGAGCTCTGAGAACACAACTGAGTGAAAGATGTCCCTACCCACTGCAGGCCGTTGGACTAGATGAACTTTACCAGTCTCTTCCAACTCAAAGCCTTCCATGACTCTCTGACTGATGGCATTTATATGAGGATGGAATGGACACATTCTGGGAGTGCTTGCACTGGTGCACAGAAGCAGCCCAACAGTAAGAGAGATTCCACTCCTCTCCTGGAGCCAAGACATCCACACAGGTGAAGGAAGCCCTTGAGCAGAATTACTGCTCTCCCCAGCCACAGATGTGGCCACATACCTGTAACACAGCTGGAAACATTTCTGCGTGCCCTGGTTGAGCAAGAGGCACAAATTTCTGTTTGAAAGCAATCTAAACCGCAGCACTGGAAATGCCCATAGAAATATTTCTGTTATTTCCAGGCCACCAAACACAAGTAGCACTCACTAGTTTCCAATTTAAGAAATGCCTTTAATGGAAACACTTTTTTGAACACATACCAAATGCCACTGAACATAATTGTGCCTAAACTGCACCTCCTAGACAGCTCCATTTTTAAATTAACTCTGAGCATGTTGTAACCTAAAAAGGAAGGAGAGGAGGGAATTAAAAAAAAAAAAAAAAAAAGGAAAAGGAAGAAAGTCTTTCATGGCATTTTTCTTCCTCTGAACACAGGAAGAAACAGGTGTTGGTACAAGCAGACATCTCACAGATTCAAAACCAAATGCTATCAGCAAAAATAATAGATTATTGAGGCAGAGAGAGAGAAAGTTGCAAAACTGCTCAACATTTCAAGATCTGAGGCTTTTCACTCAGTGTTGTAGCTGGAGAAAACAGACATACACTTTGAGTATCATACAGAGGTTTGGACTAGAAGGGAACTTAAGAGATCATCTAGTCCCAACTAGATGCCATGGGCAGGGACACCTTGAGCTAGGCTAGGTTGCTCAAAGCCCTGTTTAGTCTGACTCTGAACACTTCCAGGGATGGAAGCAGCCACCACTCCTCTGTGCAACCTATTCCTGCAATTCACCACCCTCACAGTAAAAAATTTCTTCCTAATGCATAATCTACAGCTGCCCTCTTTCAGTCTAAAGCCATTCCACCCTGTCCAATGTCCCTCTCCAGCTCTCTTGTAGCCACTTTAGATACTGGAGAGGGCTCTAAGGCATCCCCAGAGCCTTCCCTTCTCCAGGCTCAACAACCCCAACTCTCTGAGCTGACTCCACAGCAGAGGTGCTCCAGCCCCCTGAGCATCTTTGGGCCTCCAGGTTCACTCCCACAGGTCCCTGTTCCTCTTATATTGTGGGCCCCAGAGTTGGGGTAGAGTTGGATTATCAACTCAGTAACAACAGTCAAATAAATGAAAGGCTGCATCTGTTGTTACAATTAAATTAACAAAGTACTGAGAGAGACATGCACGTTTTCCCCCAGTGCACCATGCCCTGGGTAAAGATGTTCTGTGGCTGTACATATTTCCTGTGTTATAAATTAAACACAAGCCAAGTTTACCCGTCCTGCAATGATATTAAAAATCAAGGGCAATTACTCCAGGGATAAATCTGGCTCAGTAATGTTTTTCAACAAAAATGAGTTTCAGAATAAATTCTACTAAAATAAATCTGTGTGGAAATACTTGAAACATTTTCGTTTGTGTTCCCAGAGCACTAGTTTAAAAATAAATTGGAACAGAGTTCCCAGTATTAAATAGATGGAAAATGTCAAGACAGTGTTTCAGAATACTCCGTTTTCAGGTGATCAACCTGATATTCTTTTGTCTGGTTCTGTGGGGGGTAGTTTTGTTGTGGTTGATGTTTCAATTTTTTTGTTTTTCTGTGTGATTTTTTGGGGGGTGAGGTGGGATTGTGGGGTTTTTTGATTGTGTGGGGGTTTATTTATTTATGGCTTTTTTCAATACCTAACTATTTGCAGTCTTAACTAAAGGCCACCTTATACATGCAGCTCAGGTGAATTAAGGAGCTCAGATATTAGGTGTACATGGAAAATCAGATCTATGTATGCAAGATTTCAAACTTCTCCATTGAGATTACACAATCAGACAAAATACAACTACAAATATCATCAGGTTAGACTCTCAGCTGGCATGAGCTGGAGCCAATCTACTAAAATCAATTTATCTTCCTCAGCTTATCTGACTCCTCAGGGAATGTGGGCAATATTAATACTGCAGCTCTCCACAAAGTCACACATGTAGAAGTGCTGGAGAGAGCAATGGCCTTGGGAAGCCTCACATGATGCTGCAGACCTCCATGGATGCACCTGTAACGCTGCTCCCAAGGAAGACTGCATCATCTACAGTGATGGACACAGCCATAAAACACACAGCAGTTGCCAAAAGCAATTTATCAACAGCAATTTGCACAGCCAGCAACCACTGTAATCACATTTTTGTAGAAACATGGAAAATCAGGCTGGAAGGAACTTCAAGAGGCCCCTCACCCCTTCCCTGCCCCAGGGCAAGCTGTAGCAAACCTACACACCCCTGAAGTCTGCTCCTGCCAAAGAAGTTTTTGAGCCAAAATTTTTTGTTCTTGATTTTAATCCAAAACAAGATATGATGTAAACTCAGTCATTCATCTGATTTTAAGCCCCAGGCATTGACCTTTAATGCTAATGAATATACAGAACACCAAACTGGCTGGTTAAGTTCTGATGTGAGCAGAGCTGAGCCTTTGCTAACATGGAGACAGCAGAAGATATAAACAGGTACATGAACAATTTCTTTAGAGCAGGAGTCAAACGTAACAGAAACTTAAAAATCTGTTCAACAGATATTTCTTAATCTGCATTGCAGGAGATATTTTTAACACAGCTGGAGGAGACCACAGAGCTCATGAGAAAACCTGCAAGCTCTCCTTGTGGCCATCATCTCCATGACAGGCACTGAGAGGCAGAAGGTATTCCCACTGCCATACAGAAGAGGCCACTCTTCCTCTCGGTTCCCAGAGAGCTCTTCTCTCCTGCCTTGCACTGACCAAGCCTGCTTTTGACCTCCCCAGCTTTTACAAGACTGTCATAAAATCGTCTTGCAATGGCAGAGGGGCGTGTACCTCTCCTTCCCTCTGTTCTACCACCAGAAAGTCACAGGCTCAGGAGAGGGTCCCATGGAGCAGAGAGCTCGTGGCTCCTCTGCCTTCCAACCTCCTGGGCCACAAATTTGGAGATAAAGAATCTGTGCAGGGAAGAAAGGGGAGGCTGTCAGGGAAAGCCATTCAATAAGCCATTTTGCAAAAATAGTACTTGGATGGCTCTCAGCAGGACAGAAGGATTCAGGACTAACGGCTACTGATGACACTACAGTAGTAAGGTAAAGGGAGAAGGGTCTGGACATCAGATCCTAGTCTTAAAAAAGTTTTAAATTATTAAAGCAAGGCCTCAATTCTTGTAACAAGGCACTGCAGCTTATTTAAAGAAAATAACGTACTAATAAGAACATTTATTTCCTTCCACATCTTCCAGGCATAGAATCACTAGGATCTGTTTGGAAGTGTTTCCACTGCTTCTGCCAGTCCTGAAAACAATCATGTGCTCATGTTGAGATGCAACCCAGTTTTCTCATTTTGATTCTGAAACAGAATATATGTTGCTTCAATTCTTCCCCTATATATTTTTTTCATGCAATTATTCAAACAAATCATACTCCCTAGTATCCTGGGACTCAGTTTATTGAAATAACTGAGAGGGCTTTTTTCTTCTCAGATGTTCTGTTTTTTAGGGCAAGATTCCTTTTTGTGTGTATGATCCTTTTTTAATTATGCAAAACCCAAAGCAAGAGTGTAATAAAAATTGCAATGACTATGTTGCTTATTTTTATACTCTGACATTTTCATTTCATGTCATTAATGAGTCTAAGCAATCTCTCTTGCATTACACACATATCACATTCCTAACCAGTAGCAATTAGAAATAGATAGCCATTTGCTTTGTCACAGAATTGTAGAAAATTCATGCCACTTGTCACAAAAAGGGTTCAGACTACAAAGAGCAACACAAAATACTAAGTATTTTAATTTGACACCATTCTTCATGCAGTCCTCAAATCAAAAGCAACAGTGTTAAATTCTATTATTAGTCTCCTGCTTGGATCACCACTTTGAATAAAGGCACTAATGAGATGGAGACCTGCAAAGCATTTTCTTAGAAACCAGAGAATCACTAAATTAAACAATTTGGATATTAGCATTAAAAATCCCCAGTAAATTGTGTATTCACCAAGAAAAGGCAAAAGTACTCAACAAGAAGCATCTGCAGAGGCTCTGTCACCTTCTGTACAAGTGACAGGCAGGGTAACCCCCCTGGCCCACAGCAGCCATTGTACCCACTGTGTGGTCAGGAGCTGCACTGGCAGATTTCCATCTCAGAGCTCAAACTCTCACAGCTGCCCATGCACAGGACTTTCCCACTCTCCCCCAACACACTTCCCCTTGTTTTTGGAAAGGCAACAAGCACAGTTGTCCCAGTTAAGCCAGAGGTGTCCTGCACCGGTTCATGCCCTCCCAAAGACCCAACCAGTCCCACTTTGGCAGCTGCTATAAAAACAACTGCTCCCCATGTACAAGGAGCATCCAGTTGCTCTATCCCAGCTGAGGGAAAGGGGAAATGACTATCTGTCCTTATACTGATTACAGAAATCTTGCCTTTAATTTCATTTGAGAGCTTGTCCCTGTTTATTGGGTTTATGTGGTGCATCAGCCAC
Organism: Cettia cetti; assembly: GCA_013401135.1. NCBI lineage: Eukaryota > Metazoa > Chordata > Aves > Passeriformes > Sylviidae > Cettia > Cettia cetti. Next base: position 144,789 of record VZUI01094760.1, read on the forward strand.
TTACTCCATAAAAAGTTCAAACACAGGGAAAAAAGGGTGTAGAAGCCAGAGTAACCCTGATCTCTTCAGTATCTGTATCACTAGAAGTGGCTGTATCACATACAAAGTGTGTTGGCTAACCCCCTCAGAGGTCAGAAAGCTGCCCCTCTTACCATTCCAATGGTTACAATGGCACAGGGGTGCCCAATACCATTGCTGCCTGTTGCTCATCCATCACACAGTGTGTGACATACACACTGTGACAACAGCAAATGTGGACAGAGCACTGAAGACTCTCAGTCTCAGCTCTCAGCCACCTACACAGATGTCACAACCACTTCATAAAAACATCCCCTTGTTCTGCATCTGTGTTAATTGGGAGAGAAAAAAGCCGACTCTGGCAGATGTGCAGAGCTCAGACAACAATAAAACAGGTCACTGATCAGAGAAACTCTCCAGGTGTATTCACTGTGAAGGGCAGCACGAATACTGTTCCCTCTCGAGGTAACCAGACAGACAGAGATGCCTGCTGCAGATGTGGCTCACAAAAAGCAAGTGAAACCATATGGGATCCAGGACTTTTGTACAGAAAGCCATTTAAGCTGAATCCCATAAAGCATAGGCAGGAGTGGGGGTACAAGGACTGCCCAGCTGTTAGCTGCCACATTACCTGAAAGTTGGATAAAATGCCCGTGGCTGGTCGTCCCTGAGATTTCCAGGGCTGAGTTAGGAAAGTCTAACAACTCACCAGCTGCTACTGAAACCTATGCTCCATGAGAGGCTAAGAAAATACCAGGTGATTTCTTCTTATTAGGTCCTAATTTACCATTGAGGAAAGCAACAAGACAAGGATCCAAGGGATCTCCTTTATTCCAGAGATCCCTTAAGGCCCAGTCTGTCCAAGAGGGACAGAAGGCTTTTAGTAGTAAGCAGTTAACCTCACAGTCACCAAAATGTGAAGTTTCATTTAGCACTAGGATTTTTTGATGCCTTTCTAAATTCTTTACACAATCTGAGCATTAGTAAGTGTGGGTTACCGTTTTTTGCTTTCATAAAATAAACCAAATATAAAACCAATACTTAAGAGGGAAATAAAAAACTGCAAATTTTGGATACTGGTTATGCCTCAACCACATTGGTATTATCTTCCAAGTGTTGAGTAGATCAAAACCCAAGGGAAAATACATACTGTAAGCCAGATCTTTCAGCAGGTGTATGGTCTGAACAACTCTTCATATAACATTACGCTGCCAAATACTTGATGAATTGAGTGGATGTCAGCATATGCTTCTTGTAAAACAGACAAGAGGACCTTTGTCAGACAAGAAGTAAATTAAGATTCACTATAGGAACTGTATCATAGAGTTAAAAAGAAAACCACAAACACATGTGCAGGCCTGAAAATGGGGGTAAAAAGCTTGAAGAGAAATGTCAGCTGAGGTCTGTTCCTTGCACAGGAGGAGCCTGAACAGCAAGGGATACTATTATCCACTGCATCCAGAGAACTGGCAGGCTTGCTGCTCAAAAGCAGCTGCTTGAATATTTAGCTTGAAAGGAGGACTATTCCTTGCATTTTCTCTGGTGTGGCTTTCAGCTGCACAGCTGTGCCAAATGGCATCGTGCTTCCCGTGGCCTCTGGCCTGGGTGCAGACTGCACATGCTTTATAGGGCACCCTGAAGGGGAGACCACAGCAGGCCCTGATGCCAGAGGGGCCTGGAAGCTGTTGTGGAATTTCTGAGGATGATGGCTCAGTATGTTCATGTCAGCAGGGTGGTTGACATGACCCATTCTCAGTGCTGGCAATTTTGTCACAGAGAAAGACAAAGAAGGAAGGAAGCAGTGAGAGACAGCAAAGGGCTCCTACACTGAGAGATGCACACAAGATGGGTGCATGCTTGTCAGAGCTGGGTATGACAGATAATAACTCCAAGAGCTGCATCAAATAGACACCAGGTTTGCAGCCCACACATCTGCCAGTTTTCTTGCTAGGTACTGAAAAGCAGCATCCATCTCATCACTCACCAGCAGCAATTCCCTTTCCTGCTTCAATCTTCTGTTACATGCTGTCACCCAGTCCCAGAGACTTAAAATATGTGAATTAACAGTATCTGACTCTTGTGTTGGAACAGCAGAACAAATAACTGATAAATTGAAACTTTAAGAAAAAGGGCAACAAATTCAAATTCGGGAACTGAAAATGATTTGCAAAGCAGTAATTTAGCATAGTATGCAATTTTACACACATGCAGAGAGACAGGTTTTTCACGTATTAAAATAATGCTACTAATTAAATGCTACTAATGAACAAAAGATGTGCTCAGCTCTCCTTTGAAAAGCCTACCACGCAAGTAGACACCTAATTAATACAGAGACAACTGTAGTCAGACACAATATGGCAATTTCATTCTAACACAAATCTTGCTGGCACGGAGGCTGAAGTCTCACATTTTTAAGAAGAGCTTCCAGACTTTTCCTGGTGTGAATATTTAATGTTTTGAGAGAAGCAAAAGGATTTTGTATTTAGAAGTTACTCCACCAGAAGCACTCACTGTTATCTTTAATGTTTTGCTTTAAATTTTGAAAAATCAACTTGTAAGATTGGTCACAAAAACTCCAGCCCCTGAAGAAGCAAACAAGAACTCAATCAGAAAAGCTTTGGGCAAACAGGATTACCAGTGTGACTTGCAAGGGAAAATTGCCTGTTAAAAAAAGGCAGAAACATGTTTCCATGTGGAAAATGTTAAAGTTATTATAATTAAATATAACAACCAAAATTTTCCCCCTCTATTTTATTTCCAATAATACACACACTCATCTCTGCTTGTTCCACAATGGGTAGCAGAAACAGTTCTTGCTCAAATCCCCTGGGATTTGAGCCCTCCTTGCCAGGTTTCCCCAGAGGGGAGCAGCAATGCCAGGACCACAAGGAAATAGGCAGGCATGTGCCAGAGAAAGAGGAATAAGAAATATCTCCATGCAGCTTTCAGACCCATCTTCACCACAGGCCACAAAATACCTGAAATTCCTATACAGATATGAACAAGAGAGGAGGGATGGAAAGACTCAAGTATCAGGATGTTCCAGTTTGGAAATCTCACTAAGAATGACAATTTTGAGCTAATTAAATGGGGGGGAGTAAGAGGGGGGGTAATGGGGAGCATAACAATCAAGCAAAGAATATCCATGTCAGATGTCACCTAGATGGCAAGAGAGGAGCATTCATTCTGCCACACTGAGACATTCTATATTCACAGTCATTGCCACAGTGTTGGATGATGTGCAGGGAAGTGTTGCTGCTTCATCCTTGTACCATTCTCTGTTACTGCACCCTCTGCCATCCAAATTCCCAGTTCCTCTCACACCTTTACAAAATGTCAGTGCAGAGACTTTCCAGGAATTTGGGCCAAGTTCAAGAATCCCCATCTGCTCCTGTTGGAGAGGGATGAGATCAGACTGTAAATGAGTGGCAGACTCCTAGCAAGGAGACATATGAATACAATTTGGACACGTATGAAAGTCAGTCCCAGCCTTCTTTATTTAAATTAAAAACTTTAGACACTGTCTCTCTGTAATGAAACATTCATATAATCAGTTATTCATCCATTTAGGTTAAGTGCATGTATAGGCAAGTACTCTCAAGACATTTCATTAATCTACATTTATCTTAAAGCTGTTCAGAATTGCAGACGTGCATGCACAAGATGAGTTCTTCAAGACTTAAAAGCAATTAGGTCTTGTGAAAAGTGGCTTTGGTGGCACATGTTCTCACAGTTATTTAAATAAATTCAAATAAAATATAAGTATAAATCTGCACAAGACTTCTGTTTAGACACCAGTGATATTTCAAGCTTCCAGAGCTTTCCTGCAGAGCTTTGCACTGTGTATGTAGGAGCATGCACCTGTGCTGGTAGTCAGCTTGCAGGAGGGCTCCCCACACACACAACAGGGGTTCATAAATTGAAATTATAACACTTTCTTGTTATAGGTGGTAGCAATATGGAAATATACATATACAAAAGGTGTCACCTTCTGGAAGTGCTTTCTCCCTACCTCACTGGTTATCACAGCAGCCCTGTGATATCAGGAGCAGAAACATGGTGTTCATCCACTAACACAGTCCAATTTACCTTCATGGCACGCTGGAGACCTTAGATCAAGCCTCCTTATTCTGTAAAAAGGTGAACATTAAAAGAAAAAAATAAAAATCCAAATCAGAAATCAACTTACTGAGGAATTAGGTAGAACAGGAAACTCAAGGTGGACCAGGAAAGTCGCAAGTGAGCCCTGTAAAATAAATCCTTCTGCATTTAACCAATTCTTACACATCTAGATGTGCAGTAATTTCAAATCCTGTCTACTTAAACTGTAACAGAAGACTCATGAATTTTACATCATTGGAAAAAGATGACCATAACTCTGGCAGAGAGTATTAGAATTCCTTATAATCCCAAGTGTCAATTTTGCTTACATCTCTTTGTTCTCCTTTTAAGTCCACAAATGGACTTAAAAGGAGAATAAACAGTCCATTTCCTGGCCACAAATGTGGCCAAAAAACACAATGTGATTACATTCTGTGTGTGGGTAAAGCCTGGTGGTTTAAAGCATACACATAAACACACAGATACATATGGACATACACAGTCACACATACTGCCTTTGTAAATAATCAGAGCAGATCTTGATGAATCACCTCTATTAGAGATTTTTACAGTGTTTCTTGTAAAAAAAAATTTCCTTGAACGTGCAAACTATTAAGAAAATATGCGAAAAACTAAGTCTGATTGGCAGATTAAAGTTGGAGGCTAGAGTAACATGTAAGCCTGTTTAGTATTAGTGCCAGAAATCCCTCCTCACTCTAAAAATCTGACATATCATTTGCTTTATTAGTTCTAAATCAACTATTCATTTAATTGACATTATAAATATGAAATTAAAAATTAGTACAGATGATTTAGAATTGAAGCAATGCAAAGACAGTACTTGTTTTTTAATAGACTTCCATTTTGGAAATGAATATTACTGCACACTGCTGAATTCCTACAAGAGTCCACAAGGCTAGCACTGGAACTCTGTTGATACAACCACTAAGATTTCATTCACTAAGAGCTGATTAACTCAAGTCTTCCTTTTCCACTGATTAATACCAAAAACTGCCTCCAACTATTGTGCATTTAGATCTGAGTGTATGAGCAAGGAATGACCATCTTCCACATCATGCAGAATTACAATTTCACAGATCCAGGACATGAAACCTTTTTAAACTGGGAAAAGAAAAAGAAAGGCAAGATAGACCTTTACCCTACTCTAAAGGTCACTCAACTCAGATTAACCTAGAATTCATGAAACTCTAGTCAAGAAAGTAAAAATGAAAGTCTGACCCTTACAAAGGCCAGATGTCCCACTAATTTCCTCTTATATTTTAGTCAAGCACATGGTTCACAGTCACAGAAAAGTTTATTACAAGTCACAAATATGCCACCAGTAGAGATCCAAGAGTTTTCTTTCCAAACTACAGACAATTCCCAACAAAGAGAAGACAACATTTCAGCATCAAGCCAAGTAGAGTGAGCCAGAGGTCCTCTGTAATGCCATGTGATGGAAAGGCCGATGCAGAGGAACTGCTCTGCAGGCAGATCCTGTGGCTGGAACAGCTCCCAGCACATGGGGCTGGTGAACTCCAGCAGAACAGCATTTACAGTCACTGCAGCCCCTGCTCACTGCAGGAGCCTTGCTAACATTTGTGTTTACTACCCCAGGTCAGTGCCAACAACTCCACAGTCCTCACCTAATGAAAAATTCTATCCCATTCTACCTTTAACCCCCTTCACGTTCCCACTCTACTGCAGGCATGCCTCATATTCCAAACACCTCAAACTCCATCTAAGACCATTTTAATCACACACAAAGGGTTTTCTCCCTTTCAATATTTTTACTCTACATAACTTTAGAAGGGGTTGAAAATTTTCCCTTTCTTAATCTTGACAAAATCCTTTCCCACTAAGTCCTCTGTAACCAGGCTGCTACACAGCTCCATACCTGGAAATCAGGGGCTTAAAATGGAAATGCTGAGGTAAACCTTAGACACAGCATCAAGATGCATGAAAACGCTGTCATGGTACTGGAAATGAAGTGCATTTAAAGCCTAAGAGGCTCTGTCATCACCATAAAATGCACACAGTGCTGCTGCAGGCTCTCAAAATTTATTAAATGGGCTTGGGCACAGCAGCAATGAAGTGCAGCCTCCCCTGACTTTGTAGAGTGCATGGGCTCATTGCCACCACCAGCTGTGACCACCTCCATGCTAACAGTGAAGAGGAAGAGAATGCACTAAATTAGAATCAAGTTTTGTGATCACAAAAATAGGGGAACAAAATCATTCTGACTAGAAGCCAGTGCTGGAGGGTCGCTCTCACTACCTGGCCATTATTCCCTTTGCTGTTCTTGGCCCAGCATTAACACCTGCCCACTGCTCCAGCCCAGGGACTCTGTTATCACCTTCTGTTATCACCTTCATTCCCCTGCTGTTATCAAACCTGCCTTCCTCTGGGGAACATCTACCAGCTGCACTGAACGCTGGCCACTCTACTTAGCATAACATTTGGGACTTTGAAATTAAAACAGTAAATCACCTCTGTACTCCACACACAAGAGACAAATCCAGATGTGACAAAGATCTAATGATGCTATTTTATTAAAATACCAAAAGAAAACTAAAGAGAAGTGAATGAAACTTGGCCTTAGTGAACATCTGAAAGTTAATAACTCTGCATTAATAACCCCAATGAGGACTGCTGTTAGAAAGACAAAAATCTCCAGGAATTGAACACATGGTAAGTTTTATTAAAACTATACTTCCACCTAAACTGCTTTGGATTATTTAAGATTTATCTGAGTTATAACAAGGAGAACTCATACTAATCAGGAAAATGCTGTAATAGCCTCTGATTCAGAAGCCATCAATTTACTTTGTGTTCACAGACTATATAAGATACCATAAAATGAAATAAGAAGCAGTAAAATAGAAGAGATGATATGGCAAAAACCCCAAGTAGTAGCAAGGGGGAGAAAAATTATGTTTTAAAGACAAACTACCTGCATGCACAGTTCTGAAATTATAACTCCCCATGTCCCTATCACATTACTCTGTGAGCTGCAGATGAGACAAAGCAATGGAGAATAACAGGGCCACATTGCCTCTTTTGAAAAGAAAACGTCACCATCATGAAATGCTAATAAAGAAAATAAAAGCAACAGGCAAGATTAAGAAAGCAGAGAATGAAAAGTAATAGTATTGATTTAACTGGTTTATTTTTTATTCATGGATATTCTTTCCAGTGGATATCTCAGAAGCATTTTATGTTTAATAGGCACCACTGTTGTGCAAATGTTTTCCATGCAAAAAGCCCCCACTCTTTACCAAAGCAATAAATGGCTTCATAGCAGACAGCCCTATGAAGAATTCAAGAACCAAAGTGAACTGCATACCACACAAAACATAAGAAAACTTAGCCTCAGTGAAAGTCCTTTGATGTCAAAACACTTTAATAGAAGGTGGAGGCTACAAATAATGTTTTAATTTGGTACCCTGGTTGTCTGTCAGAGATCCTAGACTTCTCAGAAGAGAAGGTGTGTACTATTGACTAAAAAAAAAAAAAACAAAACCAAAACAAAACCCTCCACTGAATACACAAGTCCTAGTCTCAGAGCCTTACAGAGAGTTGCTTCCTACTTCTCCCCACTCCCTTTCCCCTTCCCACTTCTGGTTTAAATTCTTGCAATAATTATGTTTTGAATATTTATTCCAAATGCAGCCTATTCCACAGACTTTAACTATAATATCTGATTCAGCTAAGAAATTAAATCCTGCTACTTATACTACAATTTTTAATCCATAATTAATATGTAAATAAGAAGTATCTATTTATTTTGCATAAATTTTTCTCCTCCTTCCCCAACCTTCATGAGAGAGAATGTTGTTTGCCAATATTTTACTTTGTAATCTCATTAGCAGCCTCTTCTTCCCTCTCCCATCGGTCAAGTTTTGTATTCAGATAGAAATGTCTTAAGATACTGCCTGGCAGCATCCTGGAAGCAATCACATCCAGTTGGAATTGAAAATGTTATTCAGTCTACTGTGATTTTGTTGATATCAAATATTGAGATTAACAGTAAAGATGGTGGTGGTCTGGAAATTGTAACAGCTTTGGAAAGATGTAACTTGGGTAGCCATTTCCTCCATTACTGAGCAAACATGCTGCCCCTGGGCAAAGGAGTGTCAGATGGCTAATAGTCCCTGGCTGAAGGGAGGCAGCAAGCAGACTGGTAATGAAGCCCAAAGGGTACTGCAAAGAGGCACTGGGACAGGACTGGCAAACTTTTCAGAACCCAGAGCCTCACTGGTGCAGCTGAGCTACATCCTCCAACTTGGAGTTGAAGGCCAAGTCAAAACATGCATAAATAAAATAATGGCTCTGTTTCAGCAGCAACTCCCAGCATCCCATGCTGGTGAGAACAAGTCATCTCCTCCCATACACTACTCCAGCATAAGCCACAAATGCTAAATATGATTCCAAATCACTCAGTTTTAACTTGCAAAAGGCCCTTTACATAGCAGACTGTCCTTTGCCAGAACCTTGGGTTAGATTGCTTTTTATTGACTCTGGTGGTGGTGAGAAATCCAAGGCTTTAAATGACCAACATAATCCCTGCCTTTGAAATCTAATTCGAACCAGTTTTATGACTTCCTTCTTATGAGTAATTCCCTTTATCCGGGCATCTATGAGATTTAAGAAAGAAATCATAGCAAGCTCCAATTTTCAAACTCATTTTTACCCAGTGTAACCTTTCCTTAAAAGACCACAAATTTTCTTCATGATCTGCACATCTAAATATCTTCTTGCACAGCCAGGGGCAGTGTCTGCGTATTGAAAGCTTGCAGTCTGGGAGTTTCACTTTTTACATCAAGGGCAAAGCACGTGCAGGCTCAACATAGTGCCATGCCTCCATTCTTCTCTTCAGCTAAACAGGATTCAAACAAGACAGAGGAGAATGCACTGGTGTTGCTTTGTATTCTAGAAGCGAACAGATGCTAAAAAATGAAAATCATTTCAGCAGAAATCTTGATTGCTGTTCTCTGCAGAAGGGTTGCTGTAACATGAGCCTTTTGTTTGCTGAAGAGGCAGATAAACTGCACCACTAATTAGTCACATATAACACACACTTACCCAAATTCTTCATTACACATGGAAAATTACTCAGTTCTAATGCTCTAAATGAACACAGTTTCAACTGATATTCCTATCAACGTTGCATTAAGAGAGGTAAGTGAAGGCAGAGCAGGCCGACAAAAGCATCAAAGCAAAACTGATTTTATTTACTTAGCTAAAACCCCCTGAAGCAGGCTGGGCACAAAGTGGAACAGACATCTTGTTTATAGATAAAATTTATGGAAGCAATTATTATCTCAAGTTCACAAATTGATTATTTTTGGTCCTAATTCCAGATTTTAGAACTACTAGAGCTGTCCTTTTCTACCTTTATCACACTCCTGACTTTCTGTCACTTTCTCAGATTTGGAATAACTGTTTATTGAATTAAAATAGCTAGTTGCAGAATTCTTTGAATGTAATAAAAATCACAAAAATACCACTGAATTTGAAAGATTACTCTGACATTTTGCTTGTTTATAAAAAAACCCAAAAAACAACAACCAACCTGATTCTGACCTCTTAACCAGTAATAAAGGTTTAATAAAGGCTCTTTCAAGAGGTAATAAAGGGGGAAGTCTCAAGCTGCTTAGAATGGGACAGATAAGGAAGGCTGTTAGGCTGAATTATATCACTGTGGTTAAACTACATATTTATTTAAAACTAATTTACATCATTACTTTTATATATTTATAGTCCAGCTAAAATTAAGGTTTTGACTTGCAGAATCCTAAAGACTTACCCCCATTTATACATTAAGCAAAATACTTGGAAGTTATCACAACAAGGACAAGCCAAGCCATTCTGCCCTACAACAGGTTTTTGCTAATTCTGAATTCATAGTGAGCACCTAAGTCTTACCACCCCAACTGAGAATCTAAAGAAGCCTCCCCTGACCTCACTGCTGTAGCACAGTAATGGCAGGATTCCTGCATGGAGACTAAAGCACAAATGTAGTGGATGCTCCCATACAGCTCCTGGCACCCCCAGTTCAGCAGCAGAGCAGGGAAGACCACAGTGGCACAGCTTTATCACTCACCAGATACCCAGAGCAGGATCAGAGTCACCTCGGCCTTAGGTCTTCAAGAAAGCCTTCAGGCTCTGCTCACATGTATTTTTCTGGTTTGGAGAAGTGGAAAACAAATATTTGAGGTACAAGACCCCGAGACCTAAAGTCTTCTTGCTACAGCTGAGCTACTGCACTGAGGCAATGGATGCAGGTATAGGATGGCCCCTCTTTCCTGCACACCTTTTATCCCCACCCCTACTGGCAACACCAGAAACCACCTGGCTCCCTATATCAGATAGCACAAGCTGTCCTAATCACCCCGCAGCAGCTGCCACCCACTGCACTCTCTTTTCCATGTCCCTGCACCAGCCCTGCTCTGTCCCAGGATGTGTGTCCCTCACATCCCAGCTCTGGCTGGGGAGGTTTCAGTGCCTAGAGCAGTCCTGCAAGGTGGAACCACCTTGTAATCTCAGCTGTGTTGGCTCAAAAATACCAAGCAAACATTGGATTGTGCACTTTTGTGTACACATCTGGATACAGGGAGGCAAAGATGGTCAAAAAGATACAGCTGCCTAAGTGACTGCAGAGCTTTTGGCACAAATGCAGGTGTGCCTTGGCAAAGGCTTGGGAAGCACAGACAGACTTGTTACAATGAGAGCAAGCATTAGAGCATGCAACAGAGAAACCTGTAACTGGGTCCTTCTCCTTATAAAATAGTTATAAAAAGAAATGTGAGATCACAGGACCAGCTGAAACTGCTGTGCTAATAAAACACAGGAAACCATTGATCTCAATAATGCTGGCTGAATGCTTACAGAGAAACAAGTCTGCAGGGCTAAAATATCTTATTAGTTCTCATTAAATGTTTTTACATATGTACAGATCCTTGTGAAAGTCAAACACAGCAAGTGGACAGAATCCACACCCAAATGATTCGGCAGTGATAGTGCATTTGCTGAAATTCTGACAGCAGAAGATAGCAAAGGTTTTCCTGCAAAAATGGCAAGACTGATAATTTTCAAAAGTTGTCCACACCCTGCCATAGTAACTTAGTATCACCCATCTCTAGAAAAACAAAAGCAACATAAGGAGTTCTGAGAAAAAAAAACCTCAGAAGTAAATACAATTTATTTTTTTCTTCACATGATTTACTGTGCAACTCAGATCCCCTTAAACTTAAGCATTGCTAACAGATTAGCCAATAGCACAGAAACCCAAAATGCAAAACTAGAACACAGAAGGAGAGATGGAATTTATTTAACAAGGTCAACAATAGATCCTGGCACATCTCTGCCTCAGGAAAATATTTTAAAAATGGAAAAGACATGTACCACAGTTTTGTAAATATGGGCTGATGCTCACACACCACTTCAGCATAACATGCAAAAATTCACCCTTGTTTCAGTTCAGATGCACACACACTCCACAAAGTCATACATTTATGGCAGCTTTTGCCAGAACCAGCCAGAAGTTTTTCTTTATGCCCACAGCTGATGAGGTACAACTGCATCTGTACCTACCTTATCGTGTTTGAGCTCTCCTGGCTTTTGAAATGATCCACACTTCTTACCTGGAGCAGGAGAAGAACGGACAGCTAACTCATTTCACAAAGAGTTTGGTTATACATCTCCCTTGATGAAAAATTTAAATTGCTCAGCTAAGAAGCAGTGTCTTTTTACCCCAAGATGCTAATCCAGCAGGAGTTCAGTAAATAATGTGAAACAAAACCAGGGAAAGGAATCAAAGTGTTTTGTAACTAGAACAGAAAGGGTTCGGGGTTTGTTTTCACTAAGTTCAAACAGAAGAAGTTTTATGACTCAAGTAAAAGGAGTGCAAAAGGCTTTGGAGAAGGAAGGTTTCCATTAAACAGACCTGAACTGGTTCAACAGTAATTGGAGCTCTCCACGAGCTCACTTTTGCTGTGCCACTCTCAGCAGTGAAGCAAAAACTTCACAAAACACAGGAGGGAGCTGATGACAGATGAGAGGGCAAGAGGCAATGCAAGGCAAGCTCTGAAATAGTTACTTGTACTTATTACAGCCTGCCACAACAGAGCCTTTCCCACATTTTTAAAGCTGCAAACATAAACACCACTTACAAGGAAATTTACATGAAGGTGAAGCAGGGAATGAAAAAAATGGGCTGGAAGAAAATGAGTTTTCCCGTGCCCCACAGAGCACCCCTGGGAATCCTGGCTCTCAAGAGATAATAGTGGTTACCAGAGCTCTCCATTTGTAGGGAGTGGGATTTCAGGATGGTGTTTCCTTTCCCCCACCCTTTGCAGGCTGTCAGGACAGGCTGCTAACAGCTGTGGCAAACCCTGCTCTGGGACAGGGAAGTGATGTGGAAGAATGGCAGCTCAGGACAGCTCATGGGCAGAAAGCTCAACTGCTTTTGGGGTCAGCAGAGACACCCCAGCTCAGGGAGTCATCCTTCACCTGCATTTAAGTTAGCTCTGATTCACGGCAAGAATAATCATTTTGATGATGAAAAGCAGCTACTAAAAATGCTTTCTTGCAACAACACTGCCAAGAAAAGAGCCAGGAGACTCTCTGACAGCAGCTGCAGTTTATGGGAAACTGGCAGTCAAGGAGCCCTTGTGGGAGTCAGTGTGGGCAATGCTGCCTGGAGCCAGCACCTGCACTGCACAAGGGCAACCTGGGCACATTCCCCCCAGCTCCTGCAGCAGGTGATGCAGGTGACCCTTTGGAAAGAGGGCCCACAGTACCAACCCACAAAGGGGTGACTGGGAATAGACACCAAATCTGCAGCCCACAGGAGTCCCAGCTCCTGCCTGGTGCCAGGGCTGCACTTACAAGGGTGTGGATGCTGCCCCTGCACTCTCCCCTCCTGTGGTACACACAGGATGGCACCAGGGGACTGTGGGCTCTGGAAGAACACGGTGACATGTGGTTCATCTGCTGGGGATCTAACAAGACACCACTTCATCTTGGGCAGCACAGCAAGGCTCCCTTCTGACAGCTTAATGTTTGATCCACAGATCTGCACCTAATCAGCTCAGTGTTAGGATCCACAGTTAAACCCCATTTATTTATTGTCTGAGCCTGAAGATTAGAGACAAAAACCAGAAGATTCAGCAATAAAAAGTAAAGCAAGGCAGTCAGAGTTGTTTTCCTCACCATTACAAGTGACTGTAAATGCAGCCAAAGGACATCCACTCACAGGCAAAACTGATACTGGTTCAATCCCTTCTGGCCAGGTGAGCAGGCTGCTATTGGTCTCCAGCAGAAAAAGTTGGGAGTTATTATAAAACCCCACAGAAGTTTGGACAGGGAGGTTCATTCCTCCTAGGGGAGCAAAGATGAGTCACCATCTGCAGTGGCTGCCCAATTCCTGCTCAGACAGGGTAAATCCTGAGTGGTGAACAGCAGCAAGACATCACATCAAGAGAAACCATGCCAATGGTACAGGAGGAGGCCAGGCACAGGCTCTGCTCAGCAGGAGTTCTCCTCTCCCAGGAGTTCTGCACATGGCATCCTTCATGCTGCAGCAATCCAGACATGCTGGAAGTGCTCAAGGCCAGAGTGGAGGGGGCACTGACCAAACCTGCTCTACTGGGAGGTGTCCCTGCCCACAGCACGGGGTTCCAGCTGGAGGATCTTTAAAGACCCTTCCAACCCAAACTGTTCTGTGGTGCCACAAACCCTGGGCACACCTTACAAGAAGGTCAACAGGAATCCTGCCATGTGACTCATACTTTGCATATATGAAGGCAATTTAAGATATGGATTGGATTGATAAAGGCAACCCTTCACACACCAGTGCAAACATGGAAATGTAGGGAAATGCATAACCTGAATAACTAGGTTTTCTTTGCATATTGGGCTTGTCAGCCAATTCTTCTTCAGGCTTCACTGTAAATGGAAACATAAGTATTTTTAATAACCAGTAATAATGACTTAGGAGAATCTATTTGATTTTTATATATGACATGGGCAAGAAGCCAGACAGAGCATTTAGTTAATTAAAGTTTTATTGATAATGGTAAGTGCTGCATTTCTGACATCCTTTTTTCTCCCCTATAGAAAGTGACCCTCACTTTCCTTGATGTACAAAGAAAATAAGAAAAAAAAAAAACCAAACCTATGTCACTTCCTTCAAGAGCCAAGTAAAAAAGCAACCACAAAAATAAATAACGACCAAATTCATCATTCAACATAGCCAGACCCATAGAAAGACTAATTTGCAGATGAAATGAGAAAGAACCTTGCCTAGGCTGCTAAAGAGAAATTAGATAGATACATTTCAAATTAAAAAAACAAAGGCAGGAAGTAGGAAAAAATAATGAGATCCTTATACTTTGTAAGTTGGCCAAATGTATCAACCCTTGTTATATTTGGTTTTCATGTGTTACTCACTAGGCATGTTCTTGCACTGGGAAGAAAACCAGATAAAACATGTGGTTATTGGCCCACAGAGATATCACAGCTACAATGCAAGCTCAGGTCTGCAGTAGCTTTCCTTAATAAGTATTCTCTATTTAAGCAAAGATTGATCCTACATGATGTGACAGGCCACTGATACAAATAAATTGCTTTATGATATGATCTGTGAGCAGCCAACATATATTCACCGTGGGCTTACTGAATTCCATACTAGCGTGTCTAAGTTTCCACTTCATGTAAAATTAACTTTTATCTCTCTGTGATACAACCCAGCAGTATGCTGAAATCAATGCTCAGTCTTTCAACCCCAAGGCCTGCAGCCAGTTTACAACTACATAATTTGAAATAACAGGAGTTTCCAATCCATTCCAATTTCCAAGCCTTTGTAATGCACATGTCACTGAATTGCACGAAGAGCTCATGCAGTTACAGAAGGCTGCTAGAAGGAACTGATAAATGAACGTTACCTTTTACAGCTGAAACCAAATAATAGGGCTGAAATGCACTGGGTTTTTTCCCCACCTCCAGCTTTACAAAATTTCACGTGGTTCGCTGGTCAGAAAGCCAGCAAGAACAAAATCTTTATCTACCGTTCCCCCCTCGCTACCCACAAACTGCCAGTTCAATAATGCTGCAGGAAATGGGTGTGGTTTGCCTCACACCAGCCTTCCTAAAGAGGCAGAAGCATGCAGTGAAGCATTTCCACACCAGGTAGGATGACTCTAAAGATGCCATTCTGATGCCCACAGCCTAATGAAATCAGTATGGCTCTAGCAAAACCAGAGCCACTTCAGGGAGTTCCCTGGGTACAAAGCACAGCTGCAGAAACACATTCAGAGAGATTATTCCATAAACAAGAAGCAAATACAGGGCCAGGTCAGGAATTTACCTTAAAAAACCTTCTCAGATTTTTTGTATGGTAACGTAAGCGTGCACATGCGACCTGCCCCATAACTTTTGGCCAGTATCAGCCAAATTTTTAAGAGATTTGACACCTCCATGAAATTGCCCTAAACTTCATGGAGGCTTCACCAGTAAACTGGTGGCTTAGCAATGAAAGGTGCCAGGAGTCCAGGCTCTGACAGGTTTCAGTCCAGTGCTGCCAAACAGCAATTGCAAGTAACAACCTTGGCAGAATGTTAAGAACAACAACAAACAAACAAAGAATTTGAATAACAGGAAATGAATTGTCAAAAAAACAAAAGCAAGGTTTATGGAAAGCAAAACTGGAGGATCCCCATACTGACCACATGTGAACTGTATGACAACAGTTATGCAATACAGAAGAGGTCAAGTTTGTGATGATGCAGTGGAAGATTCACACAAGTTTATCTCATGCAGCTCAGAAAGAAAGTGCACATCTTTGGGATGTAGCAGGAATATGTATGGTATAAACAGATATACCTTTTTTTATTATCTCATATTTCACTTTCTTTACAGTCTAACTGATTTTCTTTCAAAATTTATCAAACATGATGAAAGGATCTACCTACCTGCCTCATTCTTTCTGAAAGCAAGTGTCCTGTAAGACAGTTCTGGTTTCTGGGGTACATTTAAGGAAAAAAAACAAAACCAAACACACACACAAAAAAACCCCACAAAACAAAACAACTCCCCCAAAAAACCCGACCTAAAACAAAACAAAAAACCCAACCACAAACAAAAAAAAAAGCCCCAGAAGGCAAAATTATTCCAGTTTAAAATACAAATACCTCTTCTATCACACCATCAATGTGATGAACATGATTAATATTTCAGAATCTTTCAAGAATCACTTCCTGTTTTTTCCAAACTTCCTATTGTTAATTACAGAACTGGCATCTAGTATCTAAAGCAGCATTCACTTGAAGGAAAATACCCCAGCCTACTAACCTTTAAAAAACTGCCATAAATGGGAGGAAACTGTAACACTGGTGCAATGAGAATAAACCCAGTTTAATCCTCCAAACCCTAGATTAAATTATAAACCCCAAGCAAAGGTAAAGAAAGCCCTTCTCAGACTGCCCTATGGTCCCTTTTAAGAACTTCAAAGTAGTAACACTTAAATTTAGTCTAGACTTTCAGTGTCCCAAACTGGAATGATTCAAGCTTTTCAGCTTCCATTCAACCACTCTTCATTCAACAGTTTGTTTACAAAAAGATATTTAAATTGTTCCAAAGAGCACCACAGCTCACTGTAGAAGCTTTTGATTCCCTAGCAGGCACTATCACTTATTTACTTTAGGTTTTCTATTATTCAAGTGCTGGCTGGTGCACATTCAAATGAATCACAAACACCAGAACAAACAAGGCAGCTCAGGCAAAGGAACACAATTCAAACAACATGCAGTACAGAAGACATTGAGAAGCCCAGAAAACTAGGGAATGTTTGGCCTGCTTTTAACTTCGCAAGTTTAGAAAAAAAAATTATCATTACAAGTCTGAAATCACTAAAAGTTATACACAGAAATGCCACTAAAAACTCCCTATCTCTCAATTTCTACCAGTGACACAAAGGCACTGACCAAAACCACTGCAATGAATAGATATTGCAATGAATTCTTTCCAAAATTCCTTCCAAAGTAATGTCCAGAAAAGGAGGAGAGAAATCCCAAACCCTGTTACAGGACTACACTGTTCTTCCAAAAGGCACAAACACTGGAGTGGTGCAATGACCATGTCTGTGCACCACCTCAAGGGCATGCAATTTAGAGAAGTAAGAATTGGGCTTGCAGACCCATCATCCTTTCCATTAAAAACATAATCATGGGTGCTCCTTGTGATCCAGGGAACTTAACAAAAGCCAAAAAGAAAAACAAAAATCTGCTATGATCAGTCAAAACTGCAATGAAAATTAACATTTGACCAAGACAGAGGAAAAACTGACATTTATTGAAGCTGCAGTTGGTGACATCCCATAAAATGATGCCAATCATTTGTCTCTGAGTCAGCTCCATTCCCAAATTTAGTTCAAGTGCTCTGGCTGACTCACACCAACCATCTACCTGGGAGATAAGTAAAGGAAATTTTGAGCATGATTTTGCTGCAGCTTTTCATGATGAAGTGCAAATTTGCCTGGTTCTCTTCATTTGAACTCAAATTATTTGAAAATTTAATTTAAATTCCAGACTGTTTTTAGGAATTTTCTCAGAAGCAACAAGCTTAATGGGGGTAATGCTAGATGCACAAAATTGGCAAGTAAAGAAATGATCTGGTCTAAACAGATTCTGTTTTCAGCAAGAAGCAGCTTTTTAGGCTGCTTACTTGCCTAAAGGCATTTATGGAAAGATGATTGCTATACTGGGGTAGTGAGTTTATGCTTGAAATATAAAGTTTATATTATCTTTTCATTATGTTTCCATTTGCAGTGTTTCATCTTGTTTGTTGTTCTCTTGGTTCAAAGTCCCAAGTTCACATTCTATCCTTGCATTAATTAGTTATAGCTTTAGGCAAGTCAATTTAGCCTTTGTTTCCTAATCTGTAAAAGAAGGACAATAATAAATATTTATGTACTTTAAATAGATACTGGAAAGATGTGTTTACCCTGACACAGTTAGTTGTTCAAATACATAATTTTATAAAATTCTATGCAAAAATTTACCCAGTTTACCCACATTAACTGGAACAGTTTTAATTTTTATAAATGGCTTGTGGAACTCCTTATCCTTTCCTTCCTGAAGGAGACATTTCCTACAGTACATTTCAAATCCTCCCATGTTGCAAACCATGCTACCCTGAGCTGAGTTCATGGCATCTTAACTATTACAGTATAAAAAAATATTTAAAAAAATAAAAGAAAGAATGCCTTGATTACGGAGACGTTTCATCTTAGGAATCTGAGTGACTGTATATTACAGTACAGATTTTTTTTCCACTCCTCTTCATAGGAGAATATACACAGGAGTAAGAGTTCTTTATGTCATTGCTTTTACAACAGCAAGTTTTTTGTGATATTCAATGTTTTGGTGACTGGTGTCTGTAATCTGGGCTTTCTAAATCCAATCTTTGTCCAAATTCCTCGCACACAAAACATCTGCACTTACAAAATAAATTAACTGCATCTGTGCCTGTTTTACCAGACAATTAATCAGCTTCCTATTGGGGGAAAATACCCTAAACCAATTGAGATTCTGGAGATAAAATAAAGATGAATCTCAAGCTTTGTGAATCATCAAACCTGAGGAGGAAATCAGCTAAGACTTCTTCATCATTAGAGATAAAAACAGGAATAAATACCACTGGCTCAAACTTTAATTCTTAATTCTGCTAGTGCTGATGTTACTTGCAATAAAGAGATTAAGATCCAATACTAAAATGGGAGGAAGAGGTTGAAACAATCCCTTAGAGATTTAACAAAACACCACTTTATCTATGCATGCCATGCCTAATTTGATTCATTACTTCAATTTCAGTTTTGGAAGGAATAAAGTCTTTGAAAGCACACACTCCTCTACTTTAAAGCTCATTCTAAACTCCTGCCTTTCAGTGCACAGAACAGGATTACACGTGCAGCACTCCCCTGTATGCCACCAGATGCTGTCAGTCAAAAGAATTAAGCATCAAAACAAAGCCTTCCATCAATACAACAAAAATCCACAGGATAGTAGAACAGGTGACATCACTTGCTCTTCAGCAACCAGTCACTTTTTCCTTTCATAATTTCGTGGTGGGGAATGAAAACTAAGATGCTTTGTAAAACAACTTTACTGAAAGCTGATATGAGTATGCTTCAGCAATTAAGAATTTTGTACACCAGACACCGAGATCTTAATTAGCACAGCAATATAAACCTGGGCACGCTTCTGGGGCAAAGCTGTTGTACCTCACACACTGAGCCCACCTCAACATCAGCATCACAGAAACAGAAAACCTCTCCCTGCAGCTGCTGCCTGCAGCCATCCCATGCTACCAACACCAGGACAGCTTTGGGAGAAGGAAGAACTACTTAGCCACAGGAAATCATGGCAGTGGATTAGGAAGAGACTAGACACACACAGGAATTACAATTTGAGCAGAAAATTTAACCACTTAGGGATCCACATGGCTCACTGCCATAGCAAAGAAGAAGTCCTCCAGGACTTAAATACTTGCCCATCCTGAAGTTCTCCTCCCAGTTCCCTCAAAAAGGTATCCCAGTATCACTGACCTGACTGATCCCAACTGCATTTTGAGCTGGCTCCCAGTTTGAGGTCATCTGCTCTAAAACTTTTAAAGTGACACAGTTTTGGAAATTTTCTAGAAAAAAAGCACTGGTCTAACTTGTATTAAGCCCTGCTTTTTTTGGAAATTAGATTTACTATATAGACCAGTGTTTCTCCTCCCTGCAATATTTTTGGCTGAAGCTGGCAAATGGATTACATTTAGCTAAAGGAACACGTTGTGTTGGATCTGTTAATCCTATTAGTTACCTGGAAATAGGCACCAAGGTTGAGGAGATGCTTTTTTAGTACTTCTATAGAGAAAAAAGTAGGCTCTAAATAGCTGGAAATTATGTAGAACCCTCTGGGGCAGCTTACAGTGCTAAAATTTCTTCCTGTAGTGGAATAAACATAAGCAATGACGCAGCTTTAAACATGTACATAATGCTACAGTGGAAATTTAAGTAAAAATCTGTCTCTCCATCAAAGCAACTGTATTCATTGCAAGAAAAAATTTTCCACTTCAACCTCACATCAACATGCTTCACCTTTTTTTGTCTCTAATATCCACTCACACACTCTTCCTTACTTAAACTGTAAATTCTTCAGAGCAGATTGTCTCTTTACAACAGTGATAAGTGGGAAGGACCCTCAGGCCACTGGAAAACAAAACTATAGTTGGCACACTTATTTTCTAATTTCATGTGCTAACTTGTCCTCAAAACCTTGAGCAAAGAAATTTATGTTATTTTGCTTACATACTACACTGAAAAAAACCCCAACCAACAAACCAAAACCAAACCAGTCATTGCAAACTCAGTAAGTTAGATTTATAGAGGAAACTTGGAAGGTACAGCACTTTTGCCCAACTAGGAAAAGGATGTAGCATATAACATGGCCAGGTGATGCCTCTAATCTCTCCCTCTTTATGCCCAGATGAAACAGTCATTAACTGCAGACAAAGCAAGGTGGGCTCAAGAACTCAGATTGGAGCTTCCCTGAAAGAGAGTTTTGATACAACGGCATCTGTAACACTGCTTTGACCTTTTAAACTACATCCTCCACCTAAGATTGACAGGCACAGACATTCACAAACTCCAGGCTTCATGAAAAGCTTCAAGGCTGGCTTTCTAGCTGCTATATTTCAGAAAAACTTTTTTTTTTCTGAAAAAATATTTTCTGATTTTTTTAATCTTTTCAATAGGATTTAGTTTCACACCAGGAGATAAATGCTTTCTGCTCTTCAGGCACGTTAATTTTCTTGAATTCTAAAGCTTGCTTTCAAGGTATCTTCTGAAAAAGGTAGAAAATGTTTGCTCATGGTTTGTGTAAGCTCATGACTTGCTCAGCCTTCTTGCACTTGAAAGAACAAACATAAATAGTGAGTAATGGGCAGGCTAACATTGCCTTTGGAGAGTCACTGGCTCCCACAGTTGCCATCTGTGGTAACAAACCCCTCACAGGAGAACCCTGGCACAGCCAGGGCTCTGTTCCAGAACACACCAGGCTGCCTGTGCCCGAGCACTTCTGATC
Organism: Cettia cetti; assembly: GCA_013401135.1. NCBI lineage: Eukaryota > Metazoa > Chordata > Aves > Passeriformes > Sylviidae > Cettia > Cettia cetti. The sequence continues at coordinate 166,040 of VZUI01094760.1, forward strand.
AGGGACTGTGTCCCTGCGCTGCTCACCATGACAAAGGACACAGGAGAGTGGTGGGACAGTGCCAATCAAGCCACACTCACCTTCCAAAGGTCACCTCTTCATGTGGCAAAGCCCACTGCCCACACCCTGGACAAGCTGAGTACAACCCCCAGCACTCCTTTGCTTCTGCATGTTAGACAGGGATGGCCTCAAATGTACTTGAGGCTTGGAAAACAAGATTGGTTTTCCTTCAGATACCAAAACACCACCTTCCAGACAAGGAAAATAGCAGAACTACCATGACTCTTCCCCTATCATTTTCTCCATTCCTGTCCAAAACTTGTGTATAAATTTCTGACAGACTGTTTTCAGGGAGCAGCAGTGATGGGCCAGGTATTATGAGACTTAAACAAGTGTATTACAGCTTATCTTGTATGTCATAGATCTTCTTCAGGAACAAGTAACCTCAAGCTCAAGGATGAAAAAAAATAACCCTAAGTGTAGAACCACAAAAGAAATTTTAACCCATCAAACTCCTCCTCCCTATTCTTACCAAAAATAAACTCAACAAATCCCAGTGGCTTCAGATGAAAATCAGGCTTTTTTCTTCTACCAGCAGCCAAGCCCCAAGCTGCTTCTCAGGGTGAGGCCAGGCACCCACTCTTCCTTGAAGGGCACCATGGAGCTCAACCACTGCAGCAAGTCTGAAGGACAGGCAGCGATGCAATGCGACATTCAGCAAGTCATCTCTGTCCCCAGTGACACTTCAGAGGAAACTGAGGTAGCAGAGGCATATTTCAGTGAAACAGAGCAGTGCATATGTTCAAAGGGCTGCTCAGCAAGTCGTCCTGCCAGGAAGAAGAAAGTTTACTTTGACTTAAACTCCTTGCTCTTTAGAGGTACTAAAAAGTAAAGCTGTACCTCTGTGGTCCTTCTAATATGCAAAGCCATTCACTCTGAGCCCTGTCCTTAAGTGTTCCAGTCAGCTAGAGGTGCACTTCACACAGCTGACAGCACAAACTCCAGCTTCCCTGAAATCTTTTCAGCTTGTTTAGAAGCATCCAGCACAGGCACTGGCCTAGATTAGGAATGCAGTTATGCACACACGAGTGGTCTTGACCCACTTCTCGCCACATCGTCCTGGCTACTCGGAGCTGTGAACTCTATTTATTATTAGCACCAGAACAAAAAAAAGCCTGTGTATGTACATGAGGTCTGACAAATGCCCACTCACTGCACAGGCAAGGAATGAAAGGAATTGTTCTATTATTTGCCATCATCATCCTCCTCTCGCCAGCCCACTGAATGCCTCGACTATTGAAATACCTTTGCCTCCCTTCAGGGCAGACACTGCTGACCCAGTGAAGTAGTTAGCACCAGTGGGCACAAGCGTGGTGAACTGGACATCCTTCAAGGGGCACAGGAGAACTCTGAATAATCAAGCAAGGAAAAGAAGCTCAAAGCGAGTTCCCCTCTACAGAGTAACACTTTCAAGACTCAGTTTCTCCTGCCTAAAATATACTATACTACAAAGCTGAGCGACTGCTTCAAATGAAGCCAAACATGAGGGCAGTTTCTCCTGCAGAAGCATTCCTGGGTTTCAGCTCTATAGCTTACAAGAAAGGTAAGTAATTCCCCAGTACAAGGTAAAACACAAGATCTATCCAACCACAACAAGCAACAAGATTGTTTTCCAGGATATTAAAATACCCCTCATAGCAGCAGCACTTTTCATGCTTCGTCACCACAAGTTCTCTACAAGACTCTAATGCAGCTCACACAGAGAGGCTGTAAAGGCAAATGGCTGAGATTTGCTCAAGGACAGCAAAAGGTTTTACAGTTCATCCTGAAAGCACATATGCTGCCAAAAAATGCAGTATAAATGTAGAAATAAAGAAATTGAGCTCATCCAAATGAAAGGGATTTGTCCCACTGTACCTAAATGACTGCACTATTTCTTTCTCCGTGAGGAGCATGTATGTGCACAAAAGGAAACTTTTAGCCTTCATGTTGTCAAAGACATTTAAAAAATGCAAGCAAATCCAGGAGTTTTGCTTCTAGGATAAATAAAGCTAAACAAGGCAAAGGTTATTGCATTTGTGCTCCCTGCTGACATCATAAAACTAGGATCCTTGTCCCAGCTAAGCCAAGCTGAAGACCTGCTAAAGACTCAGTAAACACCACTGCAGACTAGACCTGTACTACAAGCAAACTGCACCAAGTCACGACAAGACCTGTCCTTTCAGCAACACACCCAGGCTAAACCAGTGGAAAAAATACTGATTTCAAAAGTTATTTTAAAATGTGACACAGACCAGCAGACAGCACTGCCCACAAATGCTCCAAAATCTTTTCATCTTATTCTTTTATAAACACTGTTCTCCCACCTGTAAGAGTCCCACCCTTCATTGCACAAAACTTACAGCACTGGCCTAAGCACAAGGAGCCTGTCAGCACAGAAGCTGTTTTGAAACCAAAGTTACAAATGGGACTGACTTCACAATTAAAACCATCAAGTACCAAACACAGCACTGAAAGGAAAAACATTACTTCAGTTTTCCCAAAGTGACAGAGCACAGAGGCAGCAGGTAAGCTTCAGTGCTTCGAGTTACACAGAAAAGTGAAGAAAAGACCACATCCTTCCTTTTTTTGCATACACCAGTGCTCCTGCTCAAACAGCCCCACAAGATTTCTGCCAGAGGCTACTCCCTGCAGTCATGCAACACCCACAGCCCTTCACACCAAAAACCCAAAGCAGAAAAGCAGCCAGGTGAGAAGAGCAGCTACGTGAGAGTCTGTGCATATCACAACGAAGAGCAGCCACCCCTTTAGAAAACATTAAAAAAAAAAAAAAAAAAAGGCACAAGCCTGGTCTCTCAGGGTGGGGGTGTCCACTCAAACCACCTCACCCAGCTGCTGGGGTCAAAGAAAGGCAGTTCTGGTCTTGCCATGACCCACCTGGCTCTGCAAAGTCTGTGGAGTGGGACAGATGAAGAACCTCCCCAAAGACCCAGCTAGAGACCCATCTGTAAAAACAGCGCCCACTATCTGAAGATAGATATAGAAAGGAGAAGAAAAACATCCCTTTCTTTTTTTCTTCTCTCCTGTGTATGCTGAGTCTCTTTGTTTAAATGCTTTTCACAACAGAACCCTTCTGTTTTCCACAGTCCAAAGAGCAGCATGCTTGTGATGGGAGTGCAGACAATCCTGGTACATCACAGCCAGGTAACCCAACCAGTTTTTACACCATGCCTCTTTTGGGCTGTGCCTCTTCTCTTCTCCCACTCCTTCTGGCTGGGGCAGTTCTTTCATTTCAACACTAGCCAACAGCTCAGGACACACAAGTTCAGGTTCTTCCACCACTGCACAATTCCTGTGTGGTCACAGACAACTCATTCTCTTGTTTGTGCATTTATTCCCTATCTGCAAAGGAAAGGTGTCGTCCCCATAATGGGAACACATGGTATTCCCCTTCAGCATGGTTTTAGAAGGACTAACATAAATGAAGCATTCAAAGAGATAAGCCTGCTAAGAGCATGCAAGACATGGGAAGTGGAAGTATCACTGATAAATGTAGTTCTAAACAGATAATTTATCTTTCTCCTAAAAATATGTTTCTCCTATCAAATCTGCAACTTTATGTTCAGGTTAGCACGGGAAGAATTCTCTTTCCACATCTGAATCCTTCCACTGTCTTGTGTCAAAACAAAACATCAAAACCCCGGCTTACGTGCCTTTTAAGTAAACACAGAAGAGTTGCAGGCTCTTTGCAACATCACATCGTGCTGCAAACCATACTCCACTGACAGTCAAAGACAGGTCTGGCCAAACCAGAACAAACCTTAGACTAATAACTGAGTTGAAGAAGCATTAAGCATTTTCTTCCCCTTAACAGTGAGACATTCATGTATCTTACTCTTTGATACCACGTCAGAACAGTTTCAGCCCTGAGCTGAGCCAGACACTCTGGCTTTGTGTCCTTATGAGATGCAAATAGATCCAAAGTTGTACAGCGCAGAGATGCCAGACACAAAACGGTTCAGCAGAAGCTGAGCATTGAAACTGGCTCTGTTTACAACTACCACAGTCCCAGAACAGCTTAAGGGTTGGCCACATGTATTTAATACTGTTAACCACGTACAAAGATAACATAGCTTTATTCAATAAAATATTGTCTTTGAAACTTTGATGGAGCTAAAGTTCTGCTAGAGCCAATTACTGGTTAAACAGTTCCACTCCTCTTCCCACAGCTAGCAAACATGATTATTGCTTTCTCCATTCTTCCCTCTTCCCCAGTTTTTAGGTAATGTCCCTGTCCTTACTGAAGTCATGAAGCAGTGTTCTCAAAACCAGTTTCTCAATGTCCTGCGTACGGGCAGTGTGTACAAACTGAGAGACTGCCCCACCCCCAGCCCAGTCTATCACTCTCTCTCAAGCCAGGCTGTTCCACCGTGTGACTCCGACAAACAATCTGCCACTTCAGCAAATGCACTGACCAGAGCCACCACACAAATCAGATTGTGAAGGAGAGCTCGTGCGAGGAAGATCTCCCCCCTGCAGCTGCCACGCAGCTCCTCACTTACCCAGCCGAGCAGGGGTGCTGCAGGGTTCAACACAGTCTCAAAACCTTTAAACGCTTGGAGGTGAACTGGACTTCAGAGAAACTTCCTAACTTTGAAGAGAGAAAAAAAGATGCTAGGACTGAAAAAGAAAGAAGAGAATAAATTAAGGGATATGAGATCTGAAGCAGAAAGGAGAAAGCAAGCAGGAAAGTATCATGAGGACCTGATGAGATGATTCTCCCACTTCTAACTTTAGGAAGCATCAGCATGCCATTTTAATTAACAATACTCAAGTGCTAAAGACAATATAGTGGCCCTATTCTTGAGCATTAGGGACACAGAAGTGACATTTCACCTGCCAAAATCATCCCTGGCAAAACTCCACCATCATCAGTGGAACTACATCAAGCATGAAATTGGTCCACAATTGCATTAAGACAAAAAAAGGCTTTGTTTCAGGAGATATGGAGAATTTCTGGTTCTTTATAATAAAGCTCAGCAAACAATTGTTTATTGTCCCTAAGCAAATATCGCTGACACCAAACAAGCAGCCATCACATTCATAGCACACACTGTCTGTCCATAGGAAAACATCCATCAATAAAGCAGCAGATTCCCAGCGTCCTGTTCATATCACAAGGAAATTAAAGACAATTTAATTGCCTAGCAGATCCATAAGCAATCATTCTCATTTTCAGCAACATCCTTCTACACTCCTCTGCCAAGTCAACGAAAGTTGAATGTCCTGGCTGGTGCTGCAGGACTCAGCACACACACAAACATACCACAACGCTGAGCAGCTCCACTGCCAGAGTTATTCAACAATATTCCCACCACAAACTATACACTGCAACCACACTATGCTCACACAGAAGCATCTTTTCCTCCTTTTGTTACATTTTTGTTTGACCGAGTGAATTCTCAACTAAATCCCGCAAGTTCACGTTTCTGCCGTTCTCTCGAGGTTGCCACAAGCATGCCCTGGGCTTACAGTGCCAGACTCTGCTCCAATGCCAGCCACGGCCATACACCACATTTGCACAATATCGATTTATGCCAGAACTCATTAAGCTATGAAAAAATTCGATGGCTGAAGCAAACAAGTAGTTCAAGCACAGAGAGCTCCCCTTATGCACTCCCACAACGCTTTTCTCCGTGCAGTCTCCCTGGCCAGCTCCACTGCCTTTCAACCCAATGCACAGCAAAACCTGGACATTTGAATTTCCAGCCTCCTTTGAGGGAAAGTCTGACAGACCCAGCCGGGAGCACAGGAGAGGCAGCTCCTCGGGGCTTGTCCCGCTCCCAGCTTCTACTTGTTTCAAAGATCTGTAAGAAGACGTCCACTACCCACACCAGAAGTTCAGCTGCTCTGAATGATCATTTTACAGAGCACCACGTATAGGAAATAAAATATTTATCATTTTTATTTGCTTTTCCAACTCCTCTTCCCGTCCACCACTATCCATTCCCCCAGTCCCGCCAGCCTGCACCCACGGATCCCGCGGTATTATGGGGGTGCTCCCAGGACTGCAAGAGTCACCCAAGGATCAAAGCTGCCCACAAGAACACGCCGAACAGCCCACGGACACACCGAACACCACCAGCTCCACGGTCGCGGCGAGCCGGAGACACCCACGGGGGGCGGCGGGACCGGCAGCACCGCCGGAGCCCCGCACACCCCCGGGGACCCTCTGCTTGCTCCCCCTCTAATTTATGCAGAGCCACGACCAACTCCCCCTGTGTCCCTTCCCGAAGGAAGGTGCGGATGCCCCTCCAGCCGGGACCCGCCGCTCCCGCCTCTCCTCCCCGGGAGCCGCCGTCCCTCGGCCCCCCCGGCTGGGATATCCCGTCCCTCCGCGCCAGAGCCTTTGTGTGCGGAGCAGGCACAGAACCTACCTCGGCGGGGCGGCTCTGCCCGCCCGGCAGCGCGGGGGACGAGGGCAGGGGAAGCCGAGGAGGGACGGAGAGGAGCAGCCGCTGCCCGCCCGCCCGGTGCCGCCGGAGTGTCCGCCCGGCCCCGCCACACGCGCGGAGCCGGCCCGGCCGCGCCTGAGGGGAGCGGCGGGGCGGGCCGGGGGCGGGCCCGGCGCTGAGTCACCGCCGCGGCCGCCCCGCCGCCTCCTTTGTTGTCAGGCGTGGAAAAATCCGGGGTGGCGGGGATGGCTTGGGGGAAAGCCCGAGGGAAACGGGGAAAAACTGGGCCTGTGTAGCTGCCTCGGCCGGGCTCAGAGCCGGCCCGCCCCGGGAGGGACAACGCGCGTGGGGCAGCCACGGGTGATTCTCAAACTCCTGCCGGGGCCGTGGGTGCGCTGAGCGGCCCCGCTCACCTGCAGGAACCACCTCGCCTTCCATGGAAAAGAATTTCCCAGCTGTGCCTGCCTGTAACTTTCCCGAGGGGTTCCTTCCCCTATCCCGGAGCCCTGTCCCTGTGGATGTTCTCACCGTTCATTCTGTAGGAATTAAGGTTAGAGGCCAAGAGGTCACGGCCGGCCAGGCAACACGTGTTTAGTGTACCCAAAATCTGTCTCCGGGTGAGCGTTACACGATGGGGATGTGAGAAAGAATCTAGGACACACCATAGCGTGCGCAGACTTGGGAATGTACCCAAACAAAGACATTTGGGGATGAAATGTATGTTTACACACTGGTGTACACACTGGGATTAAATAGATTTCTTTTGTATATTGATCACTGGGATTATTTTGCGTTTCTTCAGAACGGATGACTTGAATCGCAGCACAGCGGTCATCTCAGAGATGGAAAGCTTCAGCCTCATCTGGGGAGCTTAGTGATTTGAGGACCTAAGCATTCAGCATCTCTTGGGCTGTGGAGACAGACCCTTCTGCAAAACCCCCAGCCCCAGGTTCCCAATAGGAAGCGTTGAGTTGGGAGCTCAGTAGATGGTGCTATTTCCACCGACTTTATCCTAAATAACCCTGTACCCCGAGGTGGGGAGGGCAGCCAGTGAGTTGGAGAAACACGTTTTCTGTGAGGCAGGGCTGAAATCCAGAGTGCTGGTATGTACTAGAAGACTGTTCGGGTCGCAGGCGGGTTGAAACCTAGGAAATAGATGAAATCCCAGGCACCAGTGGCCATTGCCACATCTGGTTCAGTTCAAGCCCGCTGCTAAGCCTGCATACACAATCAGAGCTGTCCTGCGAACAGATGAAATGTTAAAAAATACTAAATGCTCCTCCAAAAGTCCCTTGTGACATGCCAATCTGGACAACAATTTGTGTTGTCCATGTTCACAGTGTCAGCCCTGGCAATGGGCACTCTTTCCTTTACAGGAGAGTTGTGAGATATAGTTGTCGAGTATCTGGTGCTCATGGACACTGCATGGAGAAAACCTCATAAAAATTGATTCTTTTTAAATAAATGTGGTAAAATTATGTGCCTGGATGAATTAAGCAGTGTAAATATTGATTAGTTTCCTGGTCTGTGAGCAACCCTCCATCTGAAGCATGGAAGGGGAAAATAGTTTGTGGCCAGAAAGCTGCAAACAGCAATAAAATAAAATTAAATGCAAGGCCAGCAGAATGCCGGATTTCCTTATCTTTTGCATTCTTGACCTTACAGACCCCTCCATATCATTTCTCTATGCAAGCGTTAACAATTTGTATTCTAAAGACACTTTGTAGTAGCCCTGATCAAGTTTTTTTTATCTCTGTTGCCTTAAACTGCACAGGCAGTTGTCCCTGCTCTGAAATCTGACACCTTACATCAGTGTTTCCCAATCCTTCCACAGCTCTGACAGCTATTTTGTTGTGATCTGTATGGTCTTCCCAGCAGATCCTGCACATCCACACCTTTAAATGGAATGTAACACTTTTCTGAAGCAAAATTACAAAAAAAACCCTCTTGATCTCTTGCCATGGTTTGTCAAAGGAGCACAGGCATTTTTCATGGTGTTTTGTTCCAGAGTTACATTCAGTTTAAATGTATGCTTATGGAACATCATTGGCAGGTGCAGATTTACCAAAGTCCACACACATACACAATAATCTTGTGCTTTGTGAAATTACTGTAATGCTGTGCAGCCCCTAAGCTGCCAAGGCAGTGTCCAGACCTGAAAACTATTGCAGGACAGAAGTGAGAAAGGGGAAGATTTGTGAGGGGCAGAAAGTTGAAAGGACTCACCAAGGACACACCTGAAGACCAGCAAAGGCTGAGATCAATCTGTTACCCTGTTGTCTTAATTCCTCACTCGGTGCCTCATAAAAGACAGTGGTCAAATGATAGCTCTGAGTCAAACGTCTCACAAGCAATTTGAGGGATAACTTGAGTCATCACATTGCCTGGTTTTGGTGCAGGAGCTGCCTGGTATCCCTGGCAGGGGAATGAGTCAGTCCAGCTCAGCTGCAGCCCCTAAGAGAGGAACACATGAGTGGTCAGCATTGTCTCCCATCTGTGAAGTACTCAGATTCCTGGAATTCCTGTGCCTTCTTTAAGGCTCATTGTATGTGCCTTTTGCCTTTTGACCACATGAAAATTATAGTCCATGGTTCACGTGATGAAGAAATTTGGCCACAACTGTGTTTTACTCATGACAAGCCTTCTCCCCCCAGCACTGTGGGTACTGAAACCCTAGAAAGCACTCAAAAAAGCCTCAGGGATCTTTCTAGAAGAAAAGCAATATATAAATGTAAAACATTACCATTTTATTTTAAATGAAAAGCAGCGTATTGGAATAAAAAGAAAATTAATAAACTGGCTGCACTTTAGACAGAATGATTCACTGGAAATACTTAATATGAAAAAAATTCCCTTCTTGTTAATATTATAGCCAAAAGTGCATAGATATTCTATCATATGATCATCACAGGACATTTGTAATATGTACTTTGGCATTTTGATATCACGTGCATCAAGTATTATCTATTTTAATTGCCTGTTGCTGTTTGTATTTTTTTTAATCAAACTGCAGAATTAAAAGCAAAATCATCCTTTAATTTAAATCCCTCTTTGTGAGGCAGGGAATTGCATTTTACGCCGTGCCTGCACCATACCTGGACTTTGAGTGTTACCACATTATAACCTTAAATAATAGTAATAACAATTTTACTATAGCAGAAAGAAAGTGGAATATTTTATAGGAGCAGACACAAGTGGAGTCAGCTGCTGTGGGATTCCCCTAGCTTAGTTGTAGCTGTCTGCAAGCAGACGTCTTGTCTAAGCAGGTCATGAAGGCTGAGGAAGAGGTAGGTACCCTCAGAGAGAGATTTTTGCCTCCTACCCTAAATGTCTATATTAGAACTGGACTAATTGCATTGGAAATGCTTCTGATGGTTGTGCAAGGCAGCACCTGACCAGCTTCAGCTAGATGTCTTCCTCAGAATTTCTTTAGCTTTGTGTAATTCCTTCACCCAGAGTAGCAAAATTCCTCCCTGTTGCCTGCTCCCCTTTGCAAACACTGACTTGAATCACAGGAGACTGTGGTTTTCTTTATTCCCCTGCAGCCACTTTAAATGTAATTTATTTTCTAGATTTTTAATTTAATAGAAGTAAATCAGCGGGAATGCAGGTTGCTATGGATGTTTTTCCATACCATAATTCTGCAGAAACATCAGTTACGTATTTGAAGAAACATCTGCTATACACATAGATGAACATAAATATAGGAACTGAACAATATGACTTCAGAGCTTGCAGGGTTTTCTTTACACAAAGCCAGGGGCATAAGAGGGATTTCCTCCAAGTTTTCCTGTGTATTAATAATGAAGATCAGGATGCCACCTTTGCTTCCTCTCCTTCTGAGCATACAGTGAAAGGAAATGGTTCTGGATCGAATCACAAAGTGCAGTGGAAAAAAACAGACTACACTCCACGCTGCCACTCAGAAGTTTAATTATCCAGCACACTGCATCTTTATGGAAGAAGTAGACAGATAAATCCCATATGTTAATAGTTGGCCCCCTGTGGATGACCTTTGGCTCAAATATTCCATATTGTGATTAATGTCACACAGTTGGATCCAAAACATGCTCATTCCCCAAGCTGCAGAAAAAAAAAAGGTGGGGATTTAATCTACCTTCCAAAACCAGAATTTCATTTGTTCACTTTTTTTGAGGCTGTTTTTATCCCTGCCTGTAGTCTGGGCTCCAAAAAGCTGTTCTGCACTCCCTCTGCTAGGACTTAAGACCCAGCTTCTTATATTGCCTCTACTACTGACTCTCTGGGCAACCTGAAAGATATTTTTCTTCAGGTTCTGGTCTAGTAGAACAGAGAAAATAACTGACTTCCTTACTGATACCATTTGAACTTGCAGATAGAAGACATTAAGTGAGGTTCATCTTCAGGTAAAATTAGATATTGACCACTAGAACCTCAAGGTCTCATAAGATTAGGTCAGAAAATTATAGATATGCTTGGATTGTGCTTTTCTGGCCACCTTCTCCCCTAATTTTGGCAGTTTACGTGCCTTTGCTTGCCTTCTCACGTCATTATAGTGATCTTCCATCATTCTAGTAACACAAACTGTACCCCTGGCACTGGCACAGGTAAGCAGGCACCAAGATCTCTGAGCCCTTGTGTCAGTTTGATCCTGGAGGACACAGGATCTGTGGAAAGGATACATACCCTACGTAAAATTCAGATACACTGTGCCTAGCATTCTGTGGCACTTTTCTGGGGAAATCAAATCCTCAAACATACATTTACAGGTGGGCTCAGGGTTGTAATGCAGAATATTTTAACAGACTCAACAACACGTCACCCTCTGTAGGGCCAAAGTCTTGAGGTGCTGCAAGTAATGATACCAGAATTCCTCCCCATTTGACTTCTCTAGAGTCATATCTGACACAGAAAGCCTCATTCAGCTAATTAAGCCATTGATAAAATTGCCACAGCCCTCAAGTTAGTTTAGACTGAACCTGCATTTCTGCCTGCCTCTTAGATGAGATGGAGCAACAAAGCCTGATGAAGGCTTGGAAACTGCCCCTGCTCCTGTGGAGATCATGAGGAATTTTGCCTTTACTAGGTCTAAAAAGACATGCCCAGCTGTCTTCCCAGGAATGACACAGGAAAGTCTGTAGAAATACAGCTGTAATAGCTGGAGACCCAGAAAAACATGAGACAAAGCCTCTGAGGAGGTCTGTCCTTGCCTCCATCCAGGACACATCTGGACTGTTGTGCAGGCTGGGCAAATTTTTCCGTTCCCAGGCTGGTTTATTTATCCAGGATGACAGGCTGTTAGCAGATTGTACTAGGTGTGGCCCTACAGCAATTGGAACAGACAATCTCATATCATTTTCCCACTACAAGAAATAATCAAGTGCTCTTTCCTCCATGAAAGGAAAGATGAGCAGATATTCTCTGTGCTCTAGACCATAAAGTACATGCAAAATGCAAGGGACAAGTAGCTTTATTTCTGTCTTTTTGTGCAGCAATGATTGCACTCTGGGGAATTTCAATGGGCCACGTACACACTTGCAGAGGATCATGCTCATGGATCAAGACTCTACAGCATCTTCCATCACAGGATCTCAAAGTGCTGGTTAAATCTATCAACTTGTCCTGGTTTTGGCTGGGATTGAGTTAGTTTTTCTCCTAGTAGCTGATACATGGTGTTTGCTGCATGCCTATGCTTATTGATATCTTACAGTATCAGCTACTAGGAGGAAAATTCATGCCCAGAATATATAGGCATGTCTAATTTAGAAATGAAAACCTAGATTTTCAATTTAAACCCTAGTTGAGCTTAATAGGAGAATTAGAGATCACCATGCCTAAAAATGGAGAGGGGAGGGGAGGGGAAGGGAGGGGAGGGGTAGAAAAGAAAAAAGAAAAGAAAAGAAAAGAAAAGAAAAGAAAAGAAAAGAAAAGAAAA